>BQNB010024863.1:3441-60260 GCA_026074375.1 Tanacetum coccineum
CAAAACTGTGAAACCGAGGAACCGTTAAATTTAAAACCGAAAAAACCGAAAAACGAAAAAACCTGCTTATAATGGTTCGGTTACAGTTGTTAGTTTTATATGTCTGTGGTTAACCGAACTGAACCGTGCATATTATACATGATTGTTACCAACAAACTGAACCGAACCGTCCCGTGAACACCCAATGGATATGACCCATATGATGTCAAATACCCATTAATGAATGTGACCAGTGATAACCTAATGCACATGACCCATGACCCATGTTAATTACCCATTGTCACCAGTCATGGATGTGTCGTAACATGAAGCTATAATCCACTACAACCCAATGCACATGACCCATGACCATGTTAATTACCCATTGTCACCAGTCATGGATGTGTCGTAACATGACACTCTAAGCAACTACAACCCAATGCATATGACCCATATGATGTCAAATACCTATTAATGAATGTAACCTAATGCACATGACCCATGACCCATATGAATTAGTCATTATCACCGGTCATGCATGGGTTCCATTACACTAGCTATAATCCACTACCACCCCAATGCACATGACCCATGACCCATGTTAATTACCCATTGTCACCAGTCATGGATGTGTCGTAACATGAAGCTATAATCCACTACAACCCAATGCACATGACCCATGACCCATGTTAATTACCCATTGTCACCAGTCATGGATGTGTCGTAACATGAAGCTATAATCCACTACAACCCAATGCACATGACCCATGACCATGTTAATTACCCATTGTCACCAGTCATTGATGTGTCGTAACATGAAGCTATAATCCACTACAACCCAATGCACATGACCCATGACCATGTTAATTACCCATTGTCACCAGTCATGGATGTGTCGTAACATGACACTCTAAGCAACTACAACCCAATGCATATGACCCATATGATGTCAAATACCTATTAATGAATGTGACCTAATGCACATGACCCATGACCCATATGAATTAGTCATTATCACCGGTCATGCATGGGTTCCATTACACTAGCTATAATCCACTACCACCCCAATGCACATGACCCATGACCCATGTTAATTACCCATTGTCACCAGTCATGGATGTGTCGTAACATGAAGCTATAATCCACTATAACCCAATGCACATGACCCATGACCATGTTAATTACCTATTGTCACCAGTCATGGATGTGTCGTAACATGACACTCTAAGCAACTACAACCCAATGCATATGACCCATATGATGTCAAATACCTATTAATGAATGTGACCTAATGCACATGACCCATGACCCATATGAATTAGTCATTATTACCGGTCATGCATGGGTTCCATTACACTAGCTATAATCCACTACCACCCCAATGCACATGACCCATGACCCATGTTAATTACCCATTGTCACCAGTCATGGATGTGTCATAACATGAAGCTATAATCCACTACAACCTAATGCACATGACCCATGACCCATGTTAATTACCTATTGTCACTAGTCATTGATGTGTCATAACATGAAGCTATAATCCACTACAACCCAATGCACATGACCCATGACCATGTTAATTACCCATTGTCACCAGTCATGGATGTGTCGTAACATGACACTCTAAGAAACTACAACCCAATGCATATGACCCATATGATGTCAAATACCTATTAATGAATGTGACGTAATGCACATGACACATGACCCATATGAATTAGTCATTATCACCGGTCATGCATGGGTTCCATTATACTAGCTATAATCCACTACCACCCCAATGCACATGACCCATGACCCATGTTAATTACCCATTGTCACCAGTCATGGATGTGTCATAACATAAAGCTATAATCTACTATAACCCAATGCACATGACCCATAACCCATGTTAATTACCCATTGTAACCAGTCATTGATGTGTCGTAACATGAAGCTATAATCCACTACAACCCAATGCACATGACTCATGACCCATGTTTATTACACATTGTCACCAGTCATGGATGTGTCGTAACATGAAGCTATAATCCACTATAACCGAATGCACATGACCCATGACCATGTTAATTACCTATTGTCACCAGTCATGGATGTGTCGTAACATGACACTCTAAGCAACTACAACCCAATGAATATGACCCATATGATGTCAAATACCTATTAATGAATGTGACGTAATGCACATGACCCATGACCCACATGAATTAGTCATTATCACCGGTCATGCATGGTTCCATTACACTAGCTATAATCTACTACCACCCTAATGCACATGACCCATGGCCCATGTTAATTACCCATTGTCACCAGTCATATATGTGTCGTAACATGAAGCTATAATCCACTACAACCCAATGCACATGACCCATAACCCATGTTAATTACCCATTGTCACCAGTCATGGATGTGTCGTAACATGAAGCTATAATCCACTACAACCCAATGCACATGACCCATGACCCATGTTAATTACCCATTGTCACCAGTCATGGATGTGTCATAACATGAAGCTATAATCTACTACAACCCAATGCACATGACCCATGACCATGTTAATTACCCATTGTCACCAGTCATGGATGTGTCATAACATGACACTCTAAGCAACTACAACCCAATGCATATGACCCATATGATGTCAAATACCTATTAATAAATGTGACCTAATGCACATGACTCATGACCCATATGAATTAGTCATTATCACCGGTCATGTATGGGTTCCATTACACTAGCTATAATCCACTACCACCCTAATGCACATGACCCATGACCCATGTTAATTACCTATTATCACCAGTCATGGATGTGTCGTAACATGAAGCTATAATCCACTACAACCCAATGCACATGACCCATGACCCATGTTAATTACCCATTATCACCAGTCATTGATGTGTCGTAACATGAAGCTATAATCCACTACAACCCAATGCACATGACCCATGACCCATGTTAATTACCCATTATCACCAGTCATGGATGTGTCGTAACATGACACTCTAAGTAACTACAACCTAATGCATATGACCCATATGATGTTAAATACCTATTAATGAATGTGACCTAATGCACATGACCCATGACCCATATGAATTAGTCATTATCACCGGTTATGCATGGGTTCCATTACACTAGCTATAATCCACTACCACCTCAATGCACATGACCCATGACCCATGTTAATTATCCATTGTCACCAGTCATGGATGTGTCATAACATGAAGCTATAATCTACTACAACCCAATGCACATGACCCATATGATGTCAAATACCTATTAATGAATGTGACCTAATGCACATGACCCAAGACCCATATGAATTAGTCATTATAACCGGTCATGCATGGGTTCCATTACACTAGCTATAATCCACTACTACCCTAATGCACATGACCCATGACCCATGTTAATTACCCATTGTCGCCAGTCATTGATGTGTCATAACGTGAATCTATAATCCACTACAACCCAATGCACATGACCCATGACCATGTTAATTACCTATTTGGCGGGAGTATTAGGCGAGCGTATTAGGCGGGAGTATTTGGCGGGAGTTTTTGGCTAAAAGTATTTTCCCTATTTATCCCACCTAGAACAATTACAAGCTACTGAGAGGTCGACCGTCCGGCTATCGAGTCGCGATTTTTTCAACCTTTGCTATATTATCGTGGCTAAAGGTATTTTTCTCCGATATTGTCGTGAAATATTTCATAAAATTCGTGACAATGTATTCCCCCCAAAAATTTCATGAATCCTATACCAAATTAAGCACAGAAACAACTCCTCCTGGAAGATCAATATGCTAAAATAACTGTGCCACAACTCCCTCTCATCTCACCACAAATCCCGTCACCACCACAACTCTCATTATGTCTCGTCACTGTCACTCTCCCGTCATAGACCCACCACTCCCGTCACCACTAGTAAGTATTCTTATATATGTTCCTTTAATTAAGTCAATCTTCTTCATAAACTGATAAAGGAAATGAAATTAGGGTTCATGTATGGGTGATATTCATAAGGGGAAATAGGCCTCAACCATCTATATTAATTGCAACTAAAAACTGTGCTTAAGTCAATGATAAGTTTAAGGACTTAAAGGACTAAATTATTCTTAAGTAAATGTCAAGTTACCAGAATTTGTTCTTATACTTTGAGTTTATATTGGTTTTTGTTCACCGGACCCTTAAACTAACGATGGGGTAACCTGCAGGGACTACAACCAATTAATCTTCAATAGCGGAATGTACTTTGAAAACCAACACAATATGGTGGCGTTCTTGACAAAAATAGAAGGGAATGATGATTTTGCAGACATAGTAGACTTCTTGAATGCTAGCTCTATCAGATATTCATTAACTGTAAATCCCACTGTATATGTTTCTTACATTAAGCAGTTTTGGTCTACTGCAAAGACCAAAACAGCTAATAATGAAACACAAATATATGCCAAGGTTGAAGGCAATAGTGTAGTAGTAATAGAATCATCAGTCATGCGTGATCTTTACTTTAATGATGAGGATGGTGCTACTTGTCTAACAACTGTTGAGATTTTTAAAAACCTTGCATTGATAGGATATGAAGGAGATTCTGATAAACTTTCTTTTGAAAAGGCTTTATTTTCCCCTCAAAGTATCTTATACATACCATCCTACATTACTTGAGTTTAAAATCAACTGCTTGGAATGAATTTTTAACAAATGTAGCATCAGCAGTTATTTGTTTAGCTAAGGTTCAAAAGTTTAATTTCTCAAAATTAATTTTTAATGGTATGTTGAGGAACTTGGATCCTAAATCTAAATTTTTTTGATGTATCCAAGGTTTTTACAACTATTTTTGAACAATCAAATTAAAAATCTTTCTGTACTTAAAGACATTTATAAACAACCTTTTCATACTAAAAAGGTTTTTGCAAACATAAGAAGGAAAGGCAAAGATTTTTCAGGCAAAAGCACACCTTTGTTTCAAAATATGTTGGCAATTCATGCAAAATAGGGTGAAGGTTCAGGACAACCCTCTTAACCCCAACCAACCCCTTCCCCTGCTCAATCCTTTCATGAAGAATAGTTATCTGATATTCCATCATCATCACAACCACAAAAGACCCAAAAACATAGGAAAGGCAGAAAATTGTCAAACATGGTTCTTGATCTGGAGAAGGCAATGACTGATCAAGCAAAGGAAAAGAGGAAAAGATCAAGAACTCAAGGGTTAAAACTCTTCAAGATTGGTACTTCCTATTGAAGAAGTTTGGATAAGGAGGATGCATCCAAACATGGGAGGAATTTGAATGCAAGGTTAATATCAGAAGAAGATGACTTTGATGTTGGGTTTGATGTTGTTAGGGATGAAGGTATAACACATGTTGAAGGAGATGCAGAGCAAGTGGTTATTGCTGCTGCAAAAGTAGTTAATGCTGGTGTATCTGTTAGTACTGCTGAACCAAAAACACCTCCAACAACAACAACAACACTTCTTGAGGATGATGAGGTTACAGTTACAGCTACCCTTGTGCAGATGAGTGAGACATCAAAGGCAAAATCAATTGTTTTTGAAGATGTGGAAGAATCTGCTAAGGAACAAAGAGAAGGCAAAGCTCCAATGGTTGAAGAAGATGTTCCCCCTCCAAAGAAAACTCAAAAACAGCTAGATGATGAAAGAGCTGGATTGGAGGAAGCCATGAGATTACAAGCTGAACAAGAAGCAGAGCATGCAGAACAAATACATTTAGATCGTTTGTTGGCTCAAAGAATGCAAGAGGAGCAAGAAATGACTAAGCAACAAAAGAAAAGACAAGCTGAAGTGCTAGAATCAGCTAAGTATTACACTGAGGAGGATTGAGACATCATTAGGGCTAACGTTGAGTCAAATGCAGAATTGTCCAAGATTCTTCTAGGAGAAAATGAGCCTGGAGAAGACTTTGCAACAAGGATGGTGAACTTACTAAATCAGAGAAAGAAGTTCTTTGCTGAACAGAGAGCTCAGGCAAGGAGAAACAGGCCTATGACACAAACTCAACAAAGAACCTACATGTCCACCTATCTGAAGCATCAAGGATCATGGACTTTTGCACAATTGAAGAAGTTATCTGATGAAGAGATCAAGGCAAAATATGAGAGGTTGGTCAGAAGTATAGCAAACTTTGTACCTATGGGAGCTGAAGAAAGAGTGAAAAGGCTTGGACCAGAACTTCAGTCTGATACTTCCAAGAAACAAAAGACTACTGAAGTTAAGGAGGTTCCAGTTACAGAGGAGCCAGTAAAGGAACCAACAGCTCCTAAGCAGGAGGAGATTGAGCAGCCAATCAAGAAGTCAGGGAGACAGAAATCAATGGCTAGGAAGAGGAAGTTGGGTCAATCAACTGCTAAGGAGGATGAAGAGTATGAGAAAGAAAAAGAGGAGTTGAGTATGTTTTTGATCATTGCTTTTGATGAGCACAAGGAAGTGGACTATGAGATACTTGATCAAAGGTCTCCAATCATTGCATGGAACTCTGAATATTATGGACCGAAACCATTACATGATGAAGTTGAGGTTCCAGAGGAGATCAATATGAATGTAGTCACCAGATTAAATGGAAGCAAAAGGTACTTTAGTGTATTGTCCACAGTCTTATCTATTTTTGACAGAGATGATTTGTCTGCTCTATACCAGCTAGTGATTGATAAATATCAAGATGAGATACCTAAAGGATTTGATTTAATACTTTGGGGAGATTTGACAACAATGTTCCATCCAAATGAAGAAGATGATTTCTGGAAATCTCAAGAGAAGTGGAATATTGTGAGCTGGAAGTTACATAAATCAACTGGTGTTCATACTCTGAAGACTGACACTGAAATGGTCATTCACATGCTAGTTGAGAAGAAGTACCCTTTGATGAAGAAAGTGTTGTTGCAGATGTTGGAGTTGAAATTGGAAAGTGAAGATGACAGTACTATGGCACTGGAGCTTATTAAATTCATCAAACAACAGATATGAAGAACCAGCTAAAGAAGTAAGGGTTGTTTAGTGTTAGATATAAAGCCTGCTCTTATGGTCAAGGAAGGGGTTGGCTTCTTTTGTTTTGTGGGTCAGATGTAAGGGTTGTTTAGTGTTAATAATGTTCAGTTTGTATCTGTGAATTAAGGTTATGGGATGTATAGAAGTTTTGCTGGATAATCCTAATTAATGAAAGTTATGATGTTTATTAAAGTTCAGGTGTTAGTTATGATGTTTAGAACTGGTTAAAGTACTTAATACTGCTAGGCTAAACTTAATACTGCTAAGCTAAGTTAAAAATGCTAGCTAGTACTTATTAAAACCTTATTAAAAGTGAAACAAGCTGAAAATAAGCAGAGGGAGAAAAAGCCACGGTTTAATAAGCAGTTTCTATAAGCACTCTTTAAGCTACTAGCCAAAAACAATGAAGCTTAAACTTCTATATTAAACAGGAAATGCATAACATTAACGAATAGGTTGCTCTGGCAAGATGGTAACCCGCTTGACTTCTGTAAGGGAGGTCGCGGGTTCGATTCTTGCTGGGGTGTAACATCCTTTTTTATTTTCTTGTTATGAATATATTAGTTTTTTTGGGGGACCGCCCACCTATTTAAGGGGACCGCCCATAGGTAGACGCTCCTCCAGAATGTCCTATAAATACTAGACTATTCCTCACTGTTTTCTCACCTTTTGCACTTAATCTTTCTGATCAAAAACAGCCCACACATCTCATTAAAATCCTTTTATCATTTAATCATAAAGCTTTGTTTCTAAGTGATCCAAGCTCAATTCCTCAAGTGCAAGAGAAGAATACTTCCTACCATGAAGTGAAGAAGTATTACATATAACACCCTGTGTTTTTGGGTCATTTACGACGTCAATAAATTCACTGTGTATTTTTAGTATTGTACGTGTTTGCTTTTAAATCGTAATCGTTAAGTTAAATCGCGTAAGCTAAAAATTATCGTTCAATGTAAACGGGAATCAAACAATTAAATGTTTACATCAAACAAGGGTTAAGTAATTATTTTGAGAATAATTATTAACATGGTTCATTGTATTTTCATTGGTTATGTAAAATGTTTACGTTTCGTAATAAAATACGTTTAGGCATATCCGGAACCACAAAAACATTTCTACGCTTCAACAAATACGCAGGTTTATACCCAATACCCAAAGTTTATAAAAATTTACCTGCAATAATATATTGGGACATCCCATTTAAAAAGGAAGCAAACCAAGACATTTAAATTTCAAGGTTACACTTTACAAAGTTACACATTATGTATAAACAAATTACAACTTATACATTACAACTTATACTTTCATTAAAATGCAAGTATTACTTTCATTATCCAAGATATATAATTAGTCACTTCCTTCCTTAAATTCATGGGCTAATTCACATCTAAAGGAACCAAAGGACACAACTTGGAAGACTTAGTCCATGACTAGTGGTTTTGACCACTAGTCACCCCCGTTTTGCCGTCCAACCCCTCCTCATTATAACTTTTGGTCTTTGTTTTACCACCTTTGACTAGCCTTTACATATATATCTCATACACTATAGTGATATAAAATACACAACAAAAAACACTTAATAAAAATCAACTCTTTTATCTCCTTTTCTCTTATTTGGCCACGGCAAGAAACCCAACACCCACAAATAATTCATACAACTTATTTTAACACTTATACAAGTAACTAAGATCATATCTAAGGTGATACAAGAAGGTTTGGAGGCTTGGTTGGTTGATTAAGAGGATTAATCAAAGGAAAAGGGAAATTAGGGTTTCATTGTGATTTGGGTTTTCTAAGCTTTGCAAGCTTTGGTTTTATATCTAAAAAGGGTTTATATATTGTGGTCTACCATATTACATCATCATAAGGTTATCTAAAACTCTTTATAACTTTACATTTATGATTTTATGCATATATAAGTTCTATGTAGTTAATCATCATTTAGGACACTTTTAAACATGTAAAATGGACTTGTACTTTTTAAACTCCATTTTTACCACATACGTTATCTATTTTAACGTACTATTCATAACGTTTATTATAAAACAGATTTATACGTTAACGTTTGTATCAAAACCCCGATTACATGTAATGTTTTTATACAAACCAAAAGTTAAAACATTTAAAAGACAGTAGTACAAGGTTACAACGCAATTAATATTGAATTATAGTATCCCCTCTAAAATAAAAAAACCCTAGTACAACTCTCTAAAGCTCTAGGTACAACCCGATAATGCACAAGATTCAAATAATAGCTGTTTTCCCCCCAATTTCTATAATTTATTTTACTACCTTTCTAGCATATATTACAAGCCTCCAATGCACGACATTTAAACTAGTTTTTCCTCCATTTCACTCCACACACTCGACTTAAACCCTAACCCTAACCCAAAACCCTAAATAACCCGATACCCTTTAACTAGTGTCGAATCAAGCCAAAACCTAGCAAGCATACTCCACCATGATGCACCACCTTTCTAGCATCTTGTCACCACCATGCTACTCCCTTCACCTCCTTGTCACCTACTCATCAACTTGCACCCCAAGTAAAACCCTTTGTCACCTCCTTGGTTAGTCGAACCCTCTCCACCACCCTACACCTTGCTAAGCTATACTCCTAACTCCTAATAGTCACGCATGCTAGAAACTTGGCACCACTCTTCTTAACTTGGCCACCACTCTTCTTTAACCCTATAAATAGCTGAAACCCTCCACACTTCCATAAACTCACCACAAAACTAAACCTATTCTCGAAATGATGTACTAGACGAGCCCTGGAAGAAAAGAAAGAAGGTTTAAGTAAGTAGGAGCCAAGGTTTAAGAAGAACTAGAGGTTCTTGATCCATCTTCGAACCATTCTGAGTCCTTGTAAGTCCTATCACTTGTTTTATAAGCTCTTGATATGTTTTAAATCCTTTATAAGCTTTGTTTAAACATCTGTTCAAACAAACTCATTTAAAACTACTAAAACCCTAACCGAACTCTAAATGACACCCAAATTTTGGAAACCCTAACACATTGCGAAACCCTAATAAGCTAGTATAAGGCTTAGTTCCTAACAACTCAATAAAGCTCCTATAATACACTTTAAGATCCTAAGGAATAAGCCCCTAAAACCTTAAAGCTACACGTTTGGTTTATCCTAAACCAAACGCATGCTTAAAAACCCTAATAAGCTATAAGCTATAAGCTGATTTTATAAGTTGTTCTAATAAGCTATAATATCATTTTTATAAACTTGGAAACAAACCCTAAAAGCTAGAACCCATCGAGTTATGATTTCAAACCCAAATGTGCCCATTGAGAATTTTCGAGGCTCATAAGCTCATTTCATAAGCTATAAGCTCGTAAAAACCAACTTATTTTAGCTTATTGTGATAAGCTTTATGCTGCAAAATGATTTAGAGATTAAAAATACAAAGTATATGGAATTTGGACTAGAAACGTAAATCACTTTATGCATGAGGGGTATATATTGTAAATTTTGAAACTATTAAACTTTCGGGCCAAAAATGTAATTATCCTAAACTTAAAACCACAAGGACCTGTTTTGCCAACTTTCTAGACCTGTTTTGCCATACTTGGAAGTTAAGGGTTAAATGTTTTAAAATTATATATAAAGGGGTTTAAACTGTAAATTGTCATTTTCAAATTTTTGAGGGTATAAAATGTAATATTTTTATATTAACAATAAAAATATATTTAAACATTATAAGACTCAATTTTATTAAAACCCGACACATTTATTGTTTCATTCATCGATCAAAACATTATAAATCAATTATGTTAAATATTTAACGTAATTTATCTTCCACTAGCTTTTGAAGAAGCTTAAAAAGATAAAATCTTATCATTTAAACTATAACGTATCACGTTACTAGGGAATTTCATGTGAATGGCTTTCGTTTGGGTAGATGTTTTGTCGAGTTGCTGGATTTACGATTTAAAGTGTCCTAGCTCCTCAAACGTTTACTACATGACCTCTGGATTATGATAGCCCGAACAGTGATACGATATTTTCTCAAATTAATAAACCAAATTAATATTTACGTTAAACTTTATGAAATAAAGTTTGAAATATAAATAATCGAACTAAGACTTGACATATTACCCCAGGTTGCGTGACGAAGCTGTTTACTTCTATTTGATTTACTTTTGCCATCAATCAGATTTTCCTGTTAAGGTGAGTTCATAGTCCCACTTTTATATGTTTTTACAAACCCCGTGGGGAGATACATGCTATAAACCATGAATACAAGTATTTTCTAACTGTATGCTATCCTGATATGTTATTTCCTAAGTTTACCTCTACTGCCAATATCATTTAATCATGAACCATTAATCACTTGCGAGTGAACGCGAATATTGTGGATAGATCTATCAGGATTGACGAATCCCGTTTGTGTTTACCTGTACATGAGGTAATCAAACGCACTATATTTGAGAGTAATGGGTAACTTTGGCAAGTTACCTTTCCAAGAGGACATTTGTTCCTCAATAATGTCACTGAGGTGATTTCCATGTTAACGTTTGAGTTCATAAGCTTAAGGCAATAATACTATTTTTCATGATAATTTAAATTGTACAATTATTACTTATAATGACTTGTATTCAACCATTTCATTACAAACCTATGAATTTCACTCAACCTTTGTGTTGACCTTTTTAGCATGTTTATCTCAGGTAACTAAGCAGTTTAAGGCACGGAGTGGCATGGACTTGAAGGCGTCCAAAATTGTTATCATTCAACCGTTATGTTTTAAATATATTTTGGGACCTCCTTTTGTAAAACTCTGATATGATATTGAATGATGACGCAATTTTCCAAACGTCCTCTTTATGATCATATTCTATGGATTATGACTGTTGATTCATGATGTAATACCAATATTTCGCTCCGCTGCTATGTGAGATTATCGAGGTTTACAGAATTATCAATGCACATGAGATTATAGAGAACAAGGTTAAATCCTAAACTAATAACTATTTTTCCACCAAGAAAGTCCTGCCGTGCCACTACATTTCCCTGAATAGTATGTAAAATGCATAAAATTAATTAAATATAAATAACTTTATTATATTTTCCACTAGTTTACATAACTATGTCTACAACCACCTACCCTATTTTATAACTTATTTATTCCAATGTTGAGGATGCTTTTTCCTTTACAAACACTCCTGACAAAACCCCCGGCTTCACCAGAGCAAATTCCCCACCCTCACCGTTAAACACTTTTCTACCCTCCTAGATGATCTATCAAAGGATCTTTAAGCCTCGCAAACCACTCTAACCTTCTACAATGATCTGTAATATGAAGGTCATGCAAGCATATAATGCTACTAGTAATGAATCACCTATTCCACTACCACAAGCTCCTATTGCTCCACCAACTGTTTTGCCTCCATCTCCAGTGTTACACATGCACCACATTTGATCCCGAGATTTCTTATATCCCGAGGAGTTTTTGCCACCTCAAAAACAAGCCCATTTCCTATCATCCCCCTCTACTGATTTTTCTGCCCTACCTCAAATATTTGAGATTGGAGAGAGTTCAAATAAGATGCATCTAGAGCACCATGAGGAACAATCGAATACTATTTGAAGACACTTATATGAGCCCCTCTTGAGCACATTAAGCACATGGAAAATAAGATATAAGCGTCTTGGTAATGTCGAGTATCTTACCGAGATTTTGACCAACTAGAAACTGAACTTCAAGAAGCCCTTACCCAGATTTCTAGCATGACGATGAGATTTTTCTTGCTCGTGTCAAGATTTCTACTCTAGAGATGCTCATCGAGGATATCCAGATTCACCACTAATCATATATGAAGAGTCTTCTAGACACGATGCATGAGCTCAAGAACCACATGGAAGGACCACCAAACTACTAGACTAGATCCTTGTCATTTACAGTTTTTGTTTAGAATCCAACCATGGGATGTATGGCATAAATATCGACACTTGTCAAGTTTTGATTATGTAAAATAATATAAACAAGTTATTTAAGACATAAACAGTTGTGATTTTTGTTATACCTCGATGTTTCATGATACAAGATTTTATGTATGTCATGGTTGTCCTAGCCTATATCCTGATAAGTGATGACTCATATCTTTATGTATTCGGGATTACCATGGTTCTCTTACCATTCGGTTTCATGTAACCTTTGTGCCCAGGTATCATGGATATGATAAATGCTTAAGACATTGAGCATATTATTCCACCTACACCACCTATAGACACTAAGCCTCCTGTTGGATTACCTATATCGTTATCTCCATCTTCATCAGTAGGATCTTCATCACCGATTAGGTCAACTACACCACCACCAGACTATCCCTTTGAATGAGTACTACACTTTGTAAAAATAGATAACTTCGCTATGGATCATATCGCGACCACTGGAAAGTGAATCAGTCCCCGAGGAACCTAATAAGTGAGATGCTTGTTAGAGTACCCATCTCCGGAAGTCTTAGATTCTAAAATTTTTTGTTATATCCAATAATGTAATATCAAAGGATGTGTATTTCTTTGTTAGAACTTGTACCAAATAAGAATCTATGTCAAATGATATCAATATAACTATGTATGAAAATTTTGATTATTATACAAAGACTTGTGATATGACTCTATCATGTAAGTGATTCATATTTTGTGTTGTCTTGTAAATGTTATAGAAATGGTTTCCGAAGAGAACATCAACATCTGCAGCTCCACCATTGAACTCATGCCGCCATCAAGAACTATTGCTGATAGTGTTGTGTAGCTTGAAGCACAAGCAGCTACAGACAAATACTTGATAATACCACAAGGAACACCCACAAAGAGAAACCATGTAGCAAGAAATGAACTACAAAGAGTATATGAGCTATCAACCTATACAATTTCAAAGGTAAAGAAGGCGCTATTGGCCTTGTCCGTTGGTTTGAACGAACTGAATTGGTATTTCTCCGTAGTAACTGTACCAAGGACTGCAAAGTTAAATTTGCTACTGGTACTCTAACTGAAGAAGCTTTGTCCTGGTGGAATTCATTCGCCTAGCCTATTGGAATAGAGGAAGCTTACAACCGCTGGTCGAATTTAAGAAGCTCTTAATAAAGAAGTATTGGCTCCGAAATGAGGTCAAGAAAATGGAAGATGAATTTTACAATCTGACTGTAAAAGGGAATGATATCAAGACTTATGTAAGAAGATTCCATGAGTTGGTAGTTTTATGTCCAACTATGGTGTCAAATTCTGAGAAACTCATGGAAGTCTTCATCGGGGGATACCCATTGCGTAATTAAAGGAAATGTTACCACTAAAGCCTCAAACTTTGGAGGAAGCCATTACCATAACCCAGAGGTTAATGGATCAAGTAACAAAACATAATTCTATGCGAGGAACCAATGATCACAAACGAAAGTTTGATGATAGAAGAACCTTCACTAAGAACAACTACCAAAACAACTATAACAACAACAATAATTATCGCAACAATGATCACCACCAACAACAGAATAGAAGGTAAGAAACTGTCAGGGCTTATGCTACCACCCCAACTGAAAACAAAAGGTATACTGGAAACCTTCCTTTGTAAAAGATGTACCCTACATCATACAGGACCTTGCACTGTCAAGTGTCAGACTTGCAACAAGGTGGGTCATCTAACCAGGAACTGTAAGAACAAAGGGCCAGCCACTAGAAGCAACTTGCAGCCAGCTGTGGAGAAGAAATGACATTACAGAAATCAGTGTCTAAAAGCAAACAACAATGCCCATGGGAGAGCATACATGCTAAGTGACAAGAATGCTCACCAAGATCCGAACATAGTCACGAGTACGTTCCTCATAAACCAACATCTAGCTAGAGTATTATTTAATTTAGGAGCCAATAAAAGTTTTGTATCCATATCTCTTGCTTTTATGCTTAATATCCCACCAATTACACTAGATACCACCTATGACATTGAAATGGCCGATGGAAACGTAGTAGGCACTAATAGCGTTATGTAAGGTTGCACTCTGATCCTGTTAAAGCAACCTTTTGAAGTTGATCACAAGCTAATTAAACTTGGTAGTTTTGAAGTCGTCATTGGTATGGATTGGTTATCCAAGTATCATGCTAGAATTATATGTGACGAGAAAGTCGTCGACATCCCCATCAACGATGAAACTTTGATCATCCGAGGTGATTGAAGTAAAACCCGACTAAGCCTCATATCCTGTATTAAAACCGAAAGATATATATCTAGGGGATATCAAGTTTTCGTACCCAAGTAAAGAGAAGAAGTCGACAAAAAACACTGGAAGATATACCAGTAGTCAGAGAATTTCCAGAAGTGTTTTGATCCCAACTATATCTGCAAGCCTTATTAAAGTGTTAGTTGTATTGAATCGATTCAAACAACTAAGCAGATACTTTGTTGATACTAAGAGTATGCGGAATCTACTCTTTAAGTATTAGAAGAATATGAATGTAATATAAACAGTAATGCATTAGAATGGAACAAAGAATATACCAAAAAGCTTCAATATTATATGATGAATAATACGAGTACTCTGTCTAGTACTAGGGTTTACAACCTTGAAGCTATGAATGTGTCTATCCAAATGTGTTTACAACCAAAACCTAGGATCTCCTTTTATACACCAAGGAGTCCTTTACAAGATAACTACAAATATTCTAACTTCTATGAGATATCAACCAAAATCCTTTCCTAATATATAGAATATACATAAAGCATTCCATACATATCACAAAACCACACTTTTCTTCTTTTAACAGTTGTAATCTTCATGCAGCAGTACAAAATCTTCTAGCAATATTAAGTTTAGTACTGGAAGTACTAACTTTTCTTTTGTAGAACTATTTAGTTATATCTTGAGCAGTATAAGTTTCTTGAACTAGAAATAACTAACTTGAGAGATTTAATCCCAACAAGTCCACCCCTAAACTTGTGATTATACCTTTAAACTCAAGTTTTTATTCTGAATCAATTCGTTCTAGTCTAGTTTGCTGAGGATGCTTCCAAACACTCTTCTACTGCTGTACTTGTGACTTGACAAACCTGATGAGCTCATAACCCATTTCACTTTGATGATCAACTTCAAGCCTTCTACTCAATATTTTTGAAAGAGTGACTTGTGAAAAGGATAATTCTTTTCACAATCATGTGAAATCACAAAACCAGTATCAATTAAAAGCACATGAACTCCACAAAAAATTATGTAACTTCTAGTTTATCAGATTCTAGTCTTGTTGATTTCTCCATATTTCATCTTCTTCATTTGGTTCAATCATTGTTCTTCAGATCTCCCCAAAGCAATAAGTCATAACCTTCTAGACTTGCTGTCTGAAATCTTTCCTTGACAATATGTATACATCCAGCACATCTTGCTATCAAAATCGAAAAGCATAGCAACTAAATTATCTTTGTAATGTTATAACACTCCCTCAGCGTCTTTTGATTTGATAATAGTATTTATCATTTGCTAGAATCTGTGTCTCCCAGTCAACTATTGGATACTTTGTTGCCAATGATTCAATATTAAGACTTTCTTCTTCTAGAACAATGTTTAAGTAAAATCGAAGTTCTTCTTTCTCAGTATCATCTTCTAGCTTTTGTTTCTTAGCACTTTCTTCCATTACAAAGAGTTTTCTCATGCTTCTTTTCTTAGCAGTGATCTCCTATACTCTTCTAAGCTGAGTGCTTATTTGAACAAAACTTGAAGCTTCATCCTTTTTAACAAATTCTTATTGAAGATCAAATCCAGATCTCTTCAGTACTTCCTTTTTAATCTCAGAATCCTTAGGTATAAAATCTTGATTTTGATCCCATACGCTTTCAAATATAGGTCTAATATCTTCATAGCTCATTCCCTTGAAATGACTCAGCTTGTATCCTCCCTGATTCTTTAAATACATACACATATTTGTCCTTACTTCGGCTATAGAAAAAGGTCTATTTTAAAGTGTATGATATCCTATTACAGCTGGATCACTCCAATCAATATCATGAGCTTGAGCTACAACTTCTTCTCTTTCATCCGACTACTTTTAAAATTCAAGGGCTGTTTCAAAATCAGACTTCTCTTGTTCTTGTTCTGCCTTAAACTTAGCTTGTTCTTCCTTAAACACTTTCTTAGCTAATTCCTCATCAACACTTATTTGAACTTGAACTCTCTTTTTGATTTTCTTTATAGGCTCAAACTCTTGCATAATTGCTTTTCCTTTATCTTTTGCTTTTACACCAGCAGTACTACCCAATTCACTAGCAGTGCTAACATCAGCAGTACTAACTAATATACTTCTTCTGGTGTAAGTTTGAACATTTTCAACACTTTGTCTCTTCTAGCTGATCTACAAGAGCTGTAGCTGCACTAAAAATACCTAATTGCTCTTCAGGTTGATCACTAATCTGAGTATCATCAATCCTCCCCTGATCTGCAGCATGTGGAGGTACCAAAGAAATTCCAGCACCAGTCTAGTTTTATCAAATCAAACCTTTCCCTTTTTGGAAGGATACACCCTCATCTTCCTCACATCAAGATACAGACTTTTGGCTCCTCTCCTAGCGTGGCTTATCTTAATTGTCCTTTTCTAACTTCTTCACCCTTTGATCAGCTTTGTAAGAGCAGCATGGTAGGTCTGTTTTGTTTGCTTTAATTCAGACTCCAAGCTTCAACATTCTTGACAGTGAGTACTAGATCTATCAATTAATTAAGTGATAAAGCCTGACCCTCATCACGTCCAAGTGAGTAAACACTTTAGAGAGGTGATTCATGGGGCATTGGAGCAGCCTCCTTAGTAACAGGTGTCGTTTGGTTAGATTGTGGTGTAGATGGTGGTTGTGAGGTTGATGGATGTGTTTGGGGTGATAAGGATGGTGAAGATGTTATTCTGGAAGGAGATGACTCAGGTGTAGTAAGCATGGTTGGAAATAGTGGAATGTCTACCCCAGAATATCCCTTGGAAGCCCTTTCATCTAACCGAATAGTTTTGTTTAAGTGTAGGAGTAGAAGGGTTTTCTATAAAATGACAAGCATTCTCTATGTTGTTCAAAAAGATTTGAATTGAAATCTGGGAATACAATAAAAAACTTTAACTTACTATCTAAAGTTCTTACCATGGCCTCAAAAATTAAGTAGGTAAAAGTTAAAGTATGGAGTAGTTGCCAGAAAAATTATATCAATAGCCTCTATCGCTACTAAACGGATCCCAAGACAGTCCATCCTTAAGACCCAAACAGTGGAGAATGGGTATGAATGAAAATTTCCTTTCCACTGAGGGAAAAATTTCCCTTGAAAATTAGGCTATCAGAAGTTGATTGCATACCCTATGAGCGCCAGTTGCACAAAAATTTCTGTAGTAGGGAGAAGAAGCTAATACCAACAGAATCTTCAAGCTGAGATTCTTCTAATGGAGCCTCAAAAACAAATACCTTGACCTCCTATCTATGGTACAGTGAATTTCCCTACTCCATCCTTAGTTGTGCTCAATAAGTAGTATTCCGAAAATTGTTTCTATAAGAGAAGCAAAAATGTGATGGGCAATCAGTGAGGGCAGTCATGATGTGACTTGACGTTAGAAATTCAATGATTTGATGAAACCCCTCACCTTCCTTCGACTTCTCTAAGTAAGGCAACCATGCTGTGCTTGTCAGTAAAATACAACTCGTCCATTTGATGAATAAAAGGAATTAAGGATCTGGGATATGGAGCGTGGGAGAGAGTATGAGTGTTTAGGTCGAGTAATGAATGAAGAGAATTTTTTGTTTAAGGTTTTAAAATTTCACCGACGAATAAGATTTGTAACTATCTTGAAGAAATCTTATGTATTATAGAAAAACAGAATTCTCCAATTAAGACAAACCTATAGACGAATAGTTGACGAAAATTTCCAACCACTTATATTTAGAGAAGGAAATTCTGTTATGGCTCAAACAGTACTAACGGTCACCCAGTAGTATTAAAATTAACCTAGCAGTACTAACTCTAAGCCCAACAGTACTAAAATGTGGAGAGACCATAATGTTAACGTCAATTTCGTCCAAAAAAGCATTTCCAATCACCATTATTGACTCTCACAATCTCTTTTCTGTTTTTATCACATACTCTCAATTCTTTTTGCTCACCAATTCCTCTTTCTATTTTTATCACACCAACTCTCTGTCTGTTTTAAGCTCACTAAATCTCTCCTATTCTTTTCTCACCAATTCAACAGTTTTTTGTACAATGTGCCATAATTCCATTAGTTTATGTTGTCCTAGCCCACTTTCAGTATTTAACTCTTTGAGAGAGGTGGATCATTGGACTGTTTAGAAGTAGTCTCAAACCTAGTTTGAGCATCTATACCCCCAATATGGTATCTTGGCACCTGGGACCCCTACCTCAACCAATTCCCTAAGGATTTGGCTCATTAAGTGTTACCATGGATTGGGTCCTATTGATGTTTACCAATGACCCCGCTCTGCTTCTAAGCTAGAAGCAGTATGGCAGCTTTCCGATTCTGTGACCCAACTCCTTATTGATAGCCTCATCACCAACCTTATACAAGGGGACCACTAGACTGAGAATCTTGGTGTCCCGAACCACCTTTTGACATGCCTAATGTTTTTTGATTCTTTTAACACATTTGATGTTACATGAGCTTCCAACCATGCTTGACTGCATAGTGACATAAGAGCCTCCCCTCAAACAAGACATCAGAGGTGAAGCTTTCAAACCATCAGGTACTTAATATGATTATCCAGCAAGTGTTAATCAAGCCAAAAATACACAATCTAAAGTATTTTCTTTTGACAGAAAAAATTATACTAACAGTTTTAACAAGCAATCTTAAGTATAACTAACAATACTAATTAAACTTAGCAGTACTAATTGAACAACACTGACAGTACTAAAACCTTGACAAGCTTTTCCAAAGACA
Source organism: Tanacetum coccineum (assembly GCA_026074375.1). NCBI lineage: Eukaryota > Viridiplantae > Streptophyta > Magnoliopsida > Asterales > Asteraceae > Tanacetum > Tanacetum coccineum. The sequence goes on from BQNB010024863.1 coordinate 23,345, forward strand.
TAGAGAGATATAACATAAATGATTAAGCATCCAATAACTTAGCAATTTATTTTTTACTGAACCTTCTAGCATCAAAACCTTTTGTAAAAAGATCTCAAACACTATAATCAATATAATTTAATCATTTGGTATCAACTTTTAGCACTGCAATCACTTAAAAAATGAAGAGCCTATCTCGTATATGTTTTGTTTTAGAATGTTGAACAGGATTTTCAATAATGCAAATAATACTGTTATTATCAATATTAATGACATTATTCATGAAATTATACCCATAATCCAGCAATTGATTTTGAATCCAGAGTACTTGTCTACAGCAACTAGCAGCAGCCACATATTCAGCTTCAGTTGTAGAGGTGGCAACCACAGTTTGCTTCTTACACTGCCATGATATCAAACCTATTTCCCAAAAACCGATAACGAAAACCCTAGTGTTGACTTCCTATCTGATAGCTCCAGCATAGTCTGCTAATCAGTATATAACATCGAAATTTTCGAAATTTTGAATACGATTTAATCTTTGACTTTAGGATCTGGCATGGACTTATAAAACGATCATCTAAATCACGTTTTCACGACTCGGACTCTAAAGCAATTTGATGTGAAATGATATTTCAGACAACTTTTTAGTTTTTGCCCGGACCTGGAAACGAGCCCGAAAAGGGCTAAACAGCACCGCAAAAACATATTCGAACAATATACAACGCGACACACAAAAAACAATTAAATTTGTTATTAATTATCCAATAAATATATTAATAAAAATATTAAATAAATTAGTCATCATTTTTAATTAAAAGCGTTGTTGATAACGCGAATACTCGAGCTTAAATCCATTTTTATTTCGGACGAGGCAAAACCGGTTCGCAAAACAAATAACAGATATTTTATTTAATGTTATAAAATATTTCTGAAATATTATCAAATAAATACTCATTTTTATCGGAAAAATGATTTGAAAAACAATGGCGCAAGTTTCGAGATTTGAATCGTTCGTTAAGTCGCTCAAACGAGTCCCGAACCGTTTTTATTAAAAACTATATTAAACATTTACAAAATAGACCCTACACTATTAAAACTTGCCACATTTAATATATATATATATAAGTTTCATACTTATATTTCATTTCATCTCTTTTATATACACACACTCTTATATAACTCTCTCCCCCTCCCATAAATTCCGGCCACCGGCCAGCCACCGCCGCCACCATCTCCGGCCGCCGGAATAATTTTCCGGCGGGTATTCCGGCCAAGACCAAATATACTCCTCATAGCCGGATCTACCCGATCCACTATGCCACTCGCTACCACGCGCGACCACCACCCCCACGTCACCACCACAGCCGGCTACCACCACCCCCACCATCATCATCCTTTCGCCATCATCATCATCACAACCACCACCCGAAGAAGGTGCGTTTGGTTTTGTTTATAGAAACGAAGGGGCGTTTGGTTTTGTTATAAGCACCGAAGAGGGTGCGTTGGGTTGTAACAGCCAACACCAAGGGCGGGTTTGGTTGTGGTTCGCGGGTCAACAGCAGCAGCGGGGGGGTGTGTCGGGTCGGGTTTGTGGGTTTCTCAGCGAAGAGGGTGCGGTTTGGTTGAGGGTTTATAACACCCGACAAGGGTGGTTTGGTTCGGCTATAAAAACGGCCACCATGGGGTGGGTTCGGTGGCAGCCCGCCCGCCATGGGTTCGGTCGGGTTGTAGATGACCGCCGGTATAAACCCGCGAGAGGTGTGTCGGGGTGTTTGTTTGCGTCGTTTGACAGCGGGGACAACCCGCGGTGTGGTTTTGTTTGGTTATATAAGACAAATGGGAATGTGTTCGGGTTGCTGCGGACAGCCTAAGGGAGTGTATGTGGTTGGTTTGGGTTATAACACAAAGGGTGCGTCCGGGTTGGTTTTCGGACAGCCGCCCAAATAGGGCGCGTTTGTTTGTGTTGGTTGTCGAAACAGCCGGGGTTGACGGGCTAGGCTGCGGGGACAGCCGGGACAAGGGTTTGTTTGGTTTGTTTTTATAACCGCACAAGGGTGCGTTTGGCTGTTCATAACAGCCAGAAGGGTGGCGATAGAGTTGTGTTGAACCGAAAAAGGGTGCGTTATTTTTAAAAGTATCAATTATTTCGTTATATTATAAATAGATTAAATGTGAGGAAAAATTATATAGACTAGCGCGGTCCTAGTAAAACATGAATAAATATTAAAACGAGATTTATATAAAGTTATAAGCGGTATTAGACATATTTGAGACGAGAATTGGACTAAAAATGGACTTTAGTGCCTTTATATAATGAGTAATTTAAATCAGAAATCGGAACATGGGATTCGGGATCCGAGACTTTGATAAGTTAGACTTTGGCTTACAAAAGATAACAAATTATATTTTTACGGACGTTTAGACATAAAACGGACGTCTAACTCCCATAACTTAGAAAACTGGATCAGAAATCGGAATATACACTTTAATAGAAAATAAGTTATTTTTAATATATTAAATATGACATATCTATTAATTAAACGATTCGAGCACTTTCGAGTCCGTTTCAGCCTTCCGGCGAAACACGAAAGTTGTTCGTAATGACGTTTTACTTTGCCGCGAGGCTTATCAGTTTTAAAACTTGAGATATAGCGGGTCAACTAAAGGTCAACGTAAACGTCAACGGATATTTTAATTAATATTAATACATTATGAGTACGATTTTGAATGATAAAATAAAGTCGGTTAATATATTATTTCAATTAATAGTTTTAAGATCATTGTTTGGAATAATTTTCCGGCGGGTATTCCGGCCAAGACCAAACATACTCCTCATAGCCGGATCTACCCGATCCATTATGCCACTCGCTACCACGCGCGACCACCACCCCCACGTCACCACCACAGCCGGCTACCACCACCCCCACCATCATCATCCTTTCACCATCATCATCATCACAACCACCACCCGAAGAAGGTGCGTTTGGTTTTGTTTATAGAAACGAAGGGGCGTTTGGTTTTGTTATAAGCACCGAAGAGGGTGCGTTGGGTTGTAACAGCCAACACCAAGGGCGGGTTTGGTTGTGGTTCGCGGGTCAACAGCAGCAGCGGGGGGGTGTGTCGGGTCGGGTTTGTGGGTTTCTCAGCGAAGAGGGTGCGGTTTGGTTGAGGGTTTATAACACCCGACAAGGGTGGTTTGGTTCGGCTATAAAAACGGCCACCATGGGGTGGGTTCGGTGGGCAGCCGCCGCCATGGGTTCGGGTCGGGTTGTGGGTTGACAGCCGGTATAAACCCGCGAGAGGGTGTGTCGGGGTGTTTGGTTTGCGTCGGGTTTGACAGCGGGGACAACCACGAGGGTGTGGGTTTGTTTGGTACATAAGACAAAGGGTTGTGTCGGGTTGGCTGCGGGACAGCCTAGGGCGTGTTTGGGTTGGTTTGGGTTATAACACAAAGGGTGCGTCCGGGTTGGTTTCCGGACAGCCGCCCAAATAGGGTGCGTTTGGTTCGAGACAGCCGGGGGAACGAGTGGGTCGGGTTAAGGGTTAACAACCACTAAGGCGCGTTTGTTTGTGTTGGCTGTCGAAACAGCTGGGGTTGACGGGCTAGGCTGCGGGGACAGCCGGGACAAGGGTTTGTTTGGTTTGTTTTTATAACCGCACAAGGGTGCGTTTGGCTGTCCATAACAGCCGTAGGGTGCGTTTGAGTGTGGTGACACCGAAAAAGGGTGCGTTTAGTTTAAAAGTATTCGAATATTTCGTTAATATTAAAATTATTTAAATGTGAAGAAAATATTATAACTATTCGCGGTCTATAAAACATGAATAGAATATTAAAACGAGATTTATATAAAGTTATAAGCGGTATTAGACATATTATGAGACGAAATTGGACTAAAAAATGGACTTTAGTGCCTTTATATAATAGTAATTTTAAATCAGAAATCGAACATGGATTCGGGATTCGAGACTTTGATAAGTTCGACTTTGGTTTACAAAATATAACAAATTATATTTTTACGGACGTTTAGACAAAAACGGGACTTCTACCTCCCAATTAACGTAGAAACTGGATCGAAACGGAAGATACACTTTAATAGAAAATAAATTTATTTTTAATATATTAAATCTGACATATCTATTAATATAAACGATCGAGCACTTTCGAGTCCGTTTCAGCCTTCCGGCGAAACACAAAGTTTTCGTATTGAAGTTTTACTTTGCAGCGAGGCTTATCAGAGTTTAAAACTTTGAGATATAGCGGGTCCAACTAAATGACAACGTAACACGTCAACGGATAATTTTAATTAATATTAATACATTATGAGTACGATTTTGAATGATAAAATAAAGTCCGGTTAATAAAATTATTATTCAATTAGGTTTGTTTTAGTAGTTTTATAAAGAACATTGTTATGGAAATAATTTTTCCGGGCCGGAGTTATTCCGGCGCAAGACCAACATATCCTCAATAGCCCGGATCTACCCGATCCACTATGCCACTCGCTACCACGCGCGACCACCACCCCCACGTCACCACCACAGCCGGCTACCACCACCCCCACCACCCCCTCATCATCCTCTTTCACCATCATCATCATCACAACCACCACCCGAAGAAGGTGCGGTTGGTTTTGTTTATAGAAACGAAGGCGTTTGGGTTATGTTAAAAGCACCGAAGAGGTGCGTTGAGTGTAACAGCCAACACCAAGGGCGGTGTTTTGGTTGTGGTTTCGCAGGGACAACATCAGCAGCGGGGGGTGTGTCCAGGTCGGGATTGTGTGTTTCTCATCGAAGATGGTTGGCGTATTGGGTTGAGGGTTTAAACCACCCTGACAAGTGGTGTTTGGTTCGGCTATAAAAAACGCCACCATGGGTGGGTTCGTTGGGCAGCCCGCCGCCAAAGGTTTGCGGGCGGGTTGGGTTGACAGCCGGTATAAACCCGCGAGAGGGTGTGTCGGGGTGTTTGGTTTGCGTCGGGTTTGACAGCGGGGACAACCACGAGGGTGTGGGTTTGTTTGGTTATAAAGACAAGGGGTTGTGTCGGGTTGGCTGCGGGACAGCCTAGGGCGTGTTTGGGTTGGTTTAGGTTATAACACAAAGGGTGCGTCCGGGTTGGTTTCCGGACAGCCGCCCAAATAGGTGGCGTTGTTCGAGACATCCGGGGGGAACGATGTGTGGTCGGTTAAGGGTTAACAACCACTAGGGCGCGTTTGTTTGTGTTGGCTGTCAAAACAGCAGGGGTTTACGGCTATGGCTTCTGTGACAGCCGGGACAAGGGTTGTTTTGGTTTGTTTTTATAACCGCACTAAGGTTGCGATTGGCTGTACATAACAGCCAAAGGTTGCGTTTGAGTGTGGTGAAAACCGGAAAAAGGGTGCGTTTAGTTTAAAAGTATTCAATTATTTCGTTATATTATAAATTGATTAAATGTGATGAAAAATATTATAACTTGCGCGGTCCCCTAGTAAAACATGAATAATATTAAACGAGATTATATAAAGTTAACGAGCGGTATAGACATATTTGAGACGAGAATTGACTAAAAATGGACTTTAGTGCCTTTATATATGAGTATTTAAATCAGAAATCGGAACATGGGAATCCGGGATCCGAGACTTTTGATAAGTTAGACTTTGGCTTACAAAGATAAATAAAATATATTTTTACGACGTATTAAGACAAAAACGTGACTTCAAACTCCGCAATAACGTAGAAACTGGATCGAAATCGTAATATACACTTTAATAGAAAAATAAGATATTTTTTTAATATATTAAATCTGACATATCTATTAATTAAACGATTCGAGCACTTTCGTATGTCCGTTTCCAGCTTCCGCGAAACACGAAAGTGTTCAGTAATGACGATTTACTTTGCCGGAGGCTTATCAGTTTAAACTTGAGATATAGCGGTCAACTAAAGGTCAACGAAACTCACGGATATTTTAATAAATATTAATACAATTGATACATTTTGAATGATAAAATATAAGTCGGTAATATATTATTTTTAAAAACAATAAATAGTTTAAGATCATTGTTTGGTTCTAAAAACGGATGGTCTAAAAATAGTAACTTTCTGTAAATATTAGAGATAAGTTATATTGGACGGAAAATAGTTTATATACATAAAATATACTAAGGGTTAAGGTTTAAAGACGCGCAAGTGGATTTCTCATCACATATATACATGTATGTATACATATAAAAATATGTATGATTTTGGGGTAACGATGTACGCATCGTTGATCATATTTAATACGTGTATTATAATAGAGCGACATAATTATAGGGTCGTGGTCGAGATCGTTGCAGATTCAGTTGTGATTTAATTGGATTAATTGATCGTGGTCTTTAATCAATGTGAGTTCATAGCCTCGCTTTTCATTCATAGACCTCGCTTTTCAAATCTTTTGAATTTTATAACCTCGAGGGGGATAACATGCATGTCTACAAATTCTTTTACTTGGTTATCTATAACTACGTGATTGTTTTTAAAGGTTATTGTGATTTATAGCCCCATGTTTTACTGTTTTAACAATATTTTTTGGGTGAGAACATGCTTGTTACAAATGCATTTACAAGATTGAATACAAATTGGTTTTACATACTTATTTGGCATAGCTCCTATAAATACATTATTTGACTTCATTTTTGTCACAAATGCATACTTTACATTTGAAATGATTACGGATTAGCTTAGGCTGATTGAACTAATAACAACAAAATTACTGCCCGGGTGTTCTTGGAGGGGACACCGGTAACGGGAGTACATATTTTTACATTACTGCCCGGGTGTTCTTGGAGGGGACACCGGTAACGGGAGTACATATACTTTGTATCACTGCCCAAATTGGGTACATACAAGTCTACGTCACAGCGTCATGAACTAAAATTACTTTGAGGGTGAGCGCGAATGTTATAAATAGGTCTAATTCTGGTGTGGATCCCTGTTCGGGTGATTACTATCGCCGGTAACGAAACATAATACGTGATGTCCACGCGAATGATATAAATAGTCTATTCGGGTTAGACAACCCCCTTCGGGTGACTAGCTATCACTGGAACGAACGTTATAACATTCGGATTATAACGTTGGACTAACGGGCTGCCCCGACAAATACAATAGCATTGGAACATTTTGTTCATTAAATAACCATGCCTTCTTATGATAAAATCTTTGAGGGATAAGATTTGTACATTGGTGACATGAAATGGTTCGTGCATATTTTAATAAACATTTTTCATGGTACTGACGACACAGTGGATCAATATATTAGTTGAAACTTACATTCATATTAAACAATCTATAACTCGCCAACTTTAATGTTGCACACATTTAAGCATGTTTTTCTCAGTAATTAGATGCTTGGATTATTTGATGTGCATTGGAGTCTTTACATTCAAGCTTTTCATTGTGATGCAATTATGGGACAAATAGTTATATTAAATTAGATTTTGATTAAATCAACAATGTATTATTTTTAACGACACCTAGAGTGTCGTTCTCTTGTATCTATCTGTTGTATTATGGATGTACATCCCCATGTGTATTCCTTTGCGTGTATATGATTTTTGAGTGAGGTATTACAGTATAAAGCATCTAGTTCAATGGAAAATCTCTAGAATACAAAGGCCTAAAGTTGGTTTGCCTTTCAAATACTAACGTTCTCTTTACAGCTAAGATTAAGTGATGTCTCTAGATAACTTGAATCTGGCAATTCACATCCCGTAAACATAATATCCAGCCTAGATGCTGTGAGATACATCAAAGACCCAATCATAGATCTATAGAGATGTACATCAACATCTATCAGGTCATCTCCATCTTTAGCTAACGGCTTTTTCAAATCACAGAGTAGAAGCAGACTTCACATCAGTGGAAGTTGAAAATTTCTTCAAAATCTCAGCTACATATTTATCCTGACTGATAAATATTCCACTTCTTCTGTGTTACCTATAATCCTAAAAGAAAGTTAAGTTCTCCTATAGAACTCATCTGAAACTTATCTTCATAACTTTCTCAAGCATTACACAGTTTCCCTTGTTTGTAGATCCCAAGATAGATGTCATCAACATAAACTAGTACAAGCAAAAATATTCTCCTTTTTTGTTTCTGATAAACAATGTCTGATATATCTTCCCTCTTTTAAACCCATTGCCCAACAGATAGTTAGCCAAGGTTTCATACCATGCACCTGGTACGTGCTGCAATCTATAAAGTGCATTAGACCACCTTGTAAACAATAATCTGGATGGTCAGGATCTTTAAATACTGGGTGTTGATAACATAAAACCTCTTCCTCAATGGTTCCATATAAGAATGCACTCTTCACATCCATTTGATATACCAGAAAACCCATAAAAGAAGCATAGGCTAAAAACAATCTTATTGCCTCAATTCTTGCCACATGTGCAAAAACTTCATCATATATAGTAAAACATTGTAGTCATTGACCCTGTGCAACCAAGCTTGCTTTATTCCTAATCAAAATCCCTCTTTCATCTTTCTTGTTTTTAGAGACCCATTTTGTTCCAATGGCCCTCTTCCCATTAAGAAAATCCACAAGTTTCCAAACCTGTTGGAATTTGAATTGCAGAAGTTCTTCCTGCATTGCTTCCACCCAAGATGATTCAGATAAAGCTTTTGCAATGCTTGTGGGTTCAATTTGTGAAAAGAAACAAGCATATAAACATGTATTCAGGGTATCATGTATTTTATGTTCATATACAGCACTAAGAAACCCTTCTTTAGAAGTAGATTTTGTCATTCTTTTTGTCTGAATAGAGGACTTCACATCACCAATCACATTTTAATTGGGTGATCTTTATGGATTCTTGTATTGGGAGTGGTTGAAACTGTATAGGAATTAGTGATGTTCCCCAAATCAACTTCTGGTTCATCTTCATCATTGAAGAAATCAACATGAGTGGTCTCAAAGGTATGACTAGCTCCCAATTTGAACATGTCGTTAGGGCTATCTAGTTCATATGAACTAGCAGTATTCACTGATGGATCAACAGTATTAAGTTTAAAATGACCAGTATTAACTTCAGGACTGGCAGTATTAACATGTTGTCCAGCAACATCAACTTCCTTAGGACTATTATCATCTTCAGACTTATCTTTTTCATCACTCTCATTATGTGGACCATCTTTAACTAGCTTTTCATCATCAGCAGCAGATTTTGGTTCACCATTACCAACATCCTTGGAAGGTGAATCAAAGTATGTAGCATCTTTCCAAATTAGCATCAAAATGCAGTCTTGAATGATTTCTTCTTTCTGAGTAGATGTACCTGCATTAAGTTCTCCTTGTGTACCTTCAGATTCATTTGAGATTGTACCTGCAGCTACTGGTATATAATTCATAGATTGAGTTAGAGAATCAATATCAAACAGCCACTTTGGACCATTCCCTTCTATCATAGGCTTATTCTTTAAAAACCCAATATGCAAGTTTTCTTCTACCCTCTTGGTGTTTGTGTTGTATACCCTAAAAGCTTTACAATTCAAGGAATATCCAACAAAGAAAACTTCATCACTTTTTCCATCAAACTTACCTAAATTGTCTAAAGTATTAAGAATGGTAACATGACATCCAAATGGTCTCATAAAGTTTAGAGCTGGTTTAAGACCTCTAAAAAGTTCATAAGGTGTCTTGTTATGAGGCTTGACTACTAAGACCATATTCTGTACATAGCAAGCAGTACTAACTGCTTCTGCCCAAAATGTGGTAGGTAACTTAGAGTCAGCTAACATAGTTCTAGCAGCCTCAATTAGTGTCCCATTCCTCCTTTTAGCCATACCATTTTGCTGAGGAGTCCTGGCTACACTGTATTCCCTCTTAATACCTTTTCTCTACAAAAATCATCCATAACTTTATTCTTAAATTCTGTTCCATTATCACTCCTGATTATTTTCACTTTCTTATCCACTAGGTTTTCTATTTCTTTGATAAAGTTCTTGAGAATCTCACTGGTTTCATCCTTAGTTGTTAAAAAGAAAACCCAAGTAAACCTGCTATAATCATCAGTGACTACTAAGCAATACTTCTTATGCATTAAACTACTCACAAAGGTTGGACCAAACAAATCCATATGAAGCATAAACAAAGGCTTAGTAATTGGATTCAGAACTTTGGACTTACAAGAAGCTCTGTGTTGCTTCCCTTTAAGACAAGCAACACAGGTTTGGTCATTTTCAAAACGTTTTGTAGGCAAACCTCTTACAAGATTATCCTTAACAAGCTTATTTATGTTCTTAAAATTAATATGACCAAGCAATCTCCTATGCAGAGCATTGATTTCATCTGATGTAGCCTTGCACAAGACAAATAAAAATACTCTCTTTAGGAACAAAGTTCTTCATATCAAAACAATACCATGTTGGTCCTTTCGAAGAATTTTAAAAGTATCTACTTTCATCAAGTAACTTAAAATTAAGGAGATAAGACAAGACATCAGTTTCGTAAAAAGGACATAGTTTCTTTTTTGTCACACATCTGTGAGACACTAAAATGTTGAAATTTTAACTCATTAACAAAGTATTACATCTTCAAATCAAGGCATCATTTTAAGTGTTCTTTAATACCAGAAATTTCGTCCACCATGTGCTCCTCCCCCAAATGTAACATAACCTCCATCAAATTCTCGAAATGAAAAATCAAAGAGAATGTTAAGTTCCCAGACATGGTGCGCTTCATCCACTATTAATAAATCTTGTATCATTTTGTTATGGCTTGCCCTACACATAAAAAAAGGAAATTAGTTTCCTTTGGGGACCCAAGCCATTACTGACTTGGATCTGCCTCGTGCATCAATGTAGTTGTGTTTTTCCTCAAGGTGAATTGAAGAAACAATCAAGTTTGTAGGTCCTCCAAACATAACTATGCTTAACATGCCTGAGGCCTTAACCGCAATAGCCTGAATAACCCTAACATCAATAACAACTGTAGATTTTGCCGACAGTATTAACCTACTTGGCCTAAACATTATAACTTTTTTCGGCTAAAATTTTGCTAGTTAATACTGTTTTTATGATAGAGCTTTTTAACAGTTGATTGTGCAATTTTGAAAAACGAAACATTGTTAACACTAAAAAACTATAGATTTGGGAGATGAGCAGTATACTGTCCTTGCAGTATTAAATGATGTTTAGCTAGTATTTCATTAAAACTGCTCTTGGAACCATGTTCCTTTGAGCATTAGGGTGAGTCTTATTGGTAGTATAGTTGTAAGTTTTCACCCTGTTATAATTTATTCCCCATATACCATCCTTTCCCTTTGATGGTATTTACAATGACTTGAAATATGATCAAAACTTCCACAAACACAACATGCATGTATTATACATCTCAAATCACTACCTAGCCTAATGGGATTTAAGATTATTCCAATTTCTATGATTCCCCCTGGGACTTTGTGATTTATTCAGCTCAGCAATTACTAACAGAACCTTATTAAACTGGTTTTTCATGAATTTGTTAGATTGCCGAACACTATCTTTTAATCAACAAGAAAATAGTTTTCTTTATCAACATTAATGAAGACTCAAAACAAAGCTACTGTGTCCTGCTGATACTTGTTCTTTTACCAAAGAGTCATCAGAATTTTCCTTAGAATCAGCTGATTTTTTTATCACAAACAATGTTAGACTCGTGCTTACTATCCTCCAGAACCATAACTTTTGAATTAAGGTCTTTGAATTCATCAAGACAAAAATAAGACAAATTCAAGTTTTTTTAGGTCGATTATAGATTAAAGGATGGGTGAGGAACAACATTATACCCCAAACCCTTTTACTTTTGTTAGTTATCTGATTCCTCCTAACAATTGTTTAGGCTGTTTTTGAGGCATGACAAATTTCACAAATTTAAATTCAATGCCCTCTTTTCTTGCTTAACTTTCAACTCACTTTTTAAGCACCTTTATTCATAAGTCTTGCACTACTTCCCTTTTAAGAACTGCAACTTTTTCACTAAAAAGAACCATTCTTTTCTATTAATGTGATTAGAGTATTCTTCTACAGTTGTTAACCTCTTGTATAAGTAGCTCTATAAATTATAGTGTTGATTAAGCTTAACAATTAAATCATCACACTATATTCGTAAGGAGTTTTATAGTTTTTCAGACAGTTTTAGTGCAATTTTATCATTGTATACTCTTAAAACGCCATTAGAGCATGTTATCTAAACTTTTCTTTGCCATATCACCTCCAGCAAAACCTAACACATTTTATAGCCAACATTGTCTTATGAAATGTTCTTCAATATTCCTGCTTCCTATGTTGTCTTGATTTCTAAACTGACCCTCTTTGTTCCTTGGTGCTCTACATTCCCTTGCAAAGTGTCCCATCTTGTGACAGTTGAAACACTCTACCTTGGATTTATCATACCCAGCAGTATCATTAGCATTAATGAAAATTTTCTTTCCTGTTCTCTGAAAGTACCTTTTTTCCCTCATACTTAGTAGAGAGAGCTGCCACTTCAAATCCATTGCTTTCAGATCATCTTCATGAATTTGCTTTAAGTCCTGCTGTACGAGATTAGAACCATTGGGATTCTCAACCATGAAAGCATACACAATAGTATCACTGAAGTTAGCAGTACTAACTTGAGGACAAGCAGTGTTAATATTAGGACTAACAATACTAACTTCTTATGCAGGATTAGCAGTATTAACATCATTAGTACTTCTAGTGCTTGGAGTAGTAAAAAAGGCTAAGTTTTGAGTACCACTACTTACACCAACAGATTTCCTTACATCTTGTTCAACAATTTTAAAGTTGTTGTACAAATCATCAATGCTCATTGTTTCAATATCAGCCTTATTCATCCAAACAACAACATGAGTATTCCACTCAGGAGGCAAGCTTCTCAGAAATTTTGAATTTAAGTCTTCTTGAGTGATGACCACACCTAAAATTGCAAGCCTACTAACAATCTTCTGGAGCCTGTTAAAGATAGAGTCAAGAGACTCTGTGCATTTTTGCTTCAACAGTGTCTTCTGTGTTTTCTTAGTGGCTTCATTGCCTCCAAATAGTGTTTCAATAGCAACAAACATTGTTTTAGCATCACTGTATTGACTGAAAGTAAGTTGATATTCATTGGGAAGAGCCATGAGTAGCAAGCTTCTAGCCTTCATATCATTTTTCTTGTTGGTCTTTTATTCAGCAGTTACATGTACTGACATCTTTGTAACAGAGGTACGATTCTCTTGTGCTATTTGTGGAACAAATACCCATGAGTTACCATTCTATATGACCTCCCATAGAGCATAGTCTTGTACCTAGAAGTATTGATTGATTCTTATCACCCACATCTCATACTATAACACCCCCATTTTGACAAATATAGCAGCAGAAGCTAATCTGGGGTATTATTTCATAGTACAACAGTCATAATCATAGAAAATGACTCATAAAGAGACATTTTTAGAAAATTTAGTTATCATTCATTTATTCATCAGAGTTTTACAAAAAGAGAGAGGTCCCAACATCTAGAAACATAAAGTTTGAATGATAACAGTTTAGCCATCTTCAAGTCCGTGTCACTCCGTGCCATGTGATGCTCAATTACCTGAGATAAACATGCTAAAAAGATCAACACAATGGTTGAGTAAAATTCTTAGGTTTATGGTAAATACTTTGAATACAAGTTCAATAGTGGGTTACGTTGTTATACACCCATAAGTGTAATAATTGCAACGAGTACAATTATTATAGAAAACAGTATTATTGCCCTAAGTTCATGACATCGAGACCTTGAGATAATCAATAATCACAAGAAGTTACCCCAGCGGGTGCCTTTGCCAAACACCCGCATAGTGATTCAAATGAAGTGCGTTTGGTTACCAGAAAGTATAGGTACACCAACGGGGGAGTTTAGTCCCAAATAGATCTATTCACAGCATTCGCGCTTACTCCGAAAAGTAATTAACGGTTCATGATAGTGGGGTCTTAATGGCAAAAGTAAGGACTTAGGCAATAATATATCAGGATAGCATACAGTTGGAAAAACACTTGCATTCAACAAAGATTTATTCTAGTTATTTAAGAAAAATTTGTCTAAATTTTTAAAATTGGCATAATTTTCAAAGAAAACTAGAAAATCAAAGGCAAAACATACGTCAAGTATTAATTCTACTCCCATCACCCCACTTGATTTGTACAATGTCCCTATTGTACATTAAGGGAATGAAATATTAAGGAAAGAGTAGAATTAAGACAAGAAACTCCCTATGCATTGCTTCAAAGTTTGAAATTTGGCGGAAATCTTAATTTCTGTCTTCTTGCAAGCTCTTTATCCCTTGTGATCATAAAACAAACCAAAGCATAAAATCGGTCTACAAGAATTATGAAGTGTACAAGAAAACTGTTAATTGCTACAATACGCCGTATCCAACAAAGAATATACGGTGTATCAGCGCCAACTCATCACAAGAAACGCGTAATGATCAATTCCTGATCCGGCGAATCACTCTTCACCAATACGCCGTATACACAACTGTTCATTAGTCAAAGATATACAATTAATGTGATTGATGGTAATTAATATTGATTAATTTGATCTTATCGCGGACTTCAAGGAAATTAACCCTATACGCCGTATTCACCTCTCTCTATACGGCGTATCGAGGGCATTTTCAGGGGGGGGGGGGGGGGGGGGGGGGGGGGGGGGGGGGGGGGGGGGGACATATAAATACGAGGCTCAGATACGAGTTTCGGTGTGCAATATCATATTCTATGTATAGTACACATCTAAAGTCGAATTTCTCAAGGCATAAAGAGCAGCCAAGGTTGAGCACTACTCCTAATTCTATAGAAGACATCGTGTAATGATTACTTTCTTAATCATTCAGTTTTTAATTGTTTGATCACGTTTGTAAAAATGACAATGATTGTGGGCTAATACCCTTGGGTATTAGCCATGTTAATGAAGATTATAATGTTTGGTTTGTTTTAATTCGGCTTGCTTAATTTATGGTTGTTGTTTAATTAGTTTATCGCCTTTTACTTGTTATGTGCCTTTGTACATGCGACCTATCAGTTCAACTGGTCTAGTGAGGACTTAACTCAGAATTAGATGCCGGTATAGCTCTCCATCGTTGTGTTTTTTATTGCCGGATATAGGACACAAATGACACCTTATCATTACCCTTTGATTGTGAGGTTAGTTGGACCGGCAGGTGACCCGATAATTGTTTAACCAGTATTGTTCTTGATTAATTAGTAATTGATTTTGGTGGTGGACTACCGGTGTATAAAACAACATCAAGCAATAAGTGGGTAAAGTCCCGATGGGCTAGGGTATTAACAGGATCACCACTACTTTAATTCTATATAATAGATTATAATTAGACTATATGATGCTTTATGCGGATTGCGTTAATCGTGACATGATTGTTCATATCTAGGTCTTAGGAAGAAGAATCGCCTAAGTCTTAAGAATGATATGCCGCCTCGAGATAAGCAGCCATTGCACTAGTTAATCAAACCAACATTTAATTAGATTTAACATGGTTAATACAGTTTTCTATTATTTGGCTCGTACCGCTCTTTTGTCTTGTGTTTATTTGCTTTACTGTTTATTCTACCTACAATTGATATTTGTCACCGTAAACCTGTGCCAGTCTCTCAGCTGAAACCCCATTTTTACTTAGTAGATATGTTAAGGTTTAAACAAGTAATAGACTAATCTAGATAGATTTAAAATACTAATTGATATTTAGGTTACTTTCACTCTTAGTGTTCGGACACCCTACTTACCGCGAAGCGACATCTTGACCGGGTACTCATAACCCGTTTTAAAGTGTGTGTATTAGATTTGTCAGCTAAAGATAAATGGTAAAAGTGATAATCATAAATAACACCTACACAACGACACATCAGGTTTTTGGCGCCGTTACCGGGGAGTAAAGTTGTTTATATCTTATTTATTAGTGTTTTAGTTTAGTTTAAATTGCATAATTGTATGCTTGTTTGTGTGTTTAATTTCCTGCATTGTATATTTTGCATATTGTGTATTTGTGTGCATTGTTACAGCGCTGTACATTTTCTGAGTCGGGATACTTCAATACGGTGTGATTCATCTTTCCTTGGATTCGAGTATAAATTTTTTTCCAAAACCAATACAGCGGTATTCGACTCTATCATCATATGACATATTCAATTTACCTAAATATGGCGTATTAGGCTATTTGACCATTTCCTTCCTAGCTATTTTATTACAGGTTAAAAATGGACAACCCCTAATATCACTATAGAAGGTATACATCAAGACTGCAAAGAGAGAAAGTTCTAAGTCGGGGTGAGACGTTTAATTGGCAAACTGCCATGTATGGTTAGATGGAATATTTTGAAGATGAGGATGACTGCTTTACAAACTTTGAAACCAAATTTCTAGCCATAGTCCTTGATAATACATTAACATTCGATGCAGCAATCTCATGTGGACCCACAGTAAGTCCTCTTAACGGAAATGAAAATGACTTTGATATGTTTAAACGATCCCGACGATGAAGATTACACGAGTATTTTTGACTAAAATTCATTTTCTAATTAAAAATAATTTCTGTCAACAATTGAAAAACGGATTCTGAAATGATATCGATAAAGTCAATATGCACTCATTTCCATCCCCTGAGCTAAGGTCATTTATTTTAATGATTTAGACTTCTTATAAAGATTTTGAGAATGAATTTCTAAGCCATTGTTAACAAATGATGATATAAAGTTCTAAATTAGGATCTCTTAACCTGAACCCACCCCCCCCCCCCCCCCCACCCCCCCCCACCCCCACCCCCCCCCCCCCCCACCCCCCCCCTCCCCCCCCTTACTATAAGTCCTCGACATATCGATGAATTTGATTTGAAGATGAAACATCATTGTTAATTGTGATGAAGAGGAACAAACGTTTTATACTTTAATGATTTATTTCCTTTTAATGTAATTTATCCCGATGATTTAAAATCGGATACGGACAACAATAATAAAAGCGATATTGAGCGACCTTCGGGGGATATGTCTGTCACACCAATACCTGATGTAATAAATGTCAATGCACAAGGGTCAAATAAGCTTTCGAAAATAAGTCATGATACATCTAATAAATTTTTCAAACCTAAAACTTTTATCAAGAAGCTAAATGTTAATATCATGGCTTGTAATTATCTTAACAACGAGATGCTTTTAAAGAATTTATATGTGCCATTTGACATCCCGTTCAACCCTAAGTTATTTTATAAGGATGAGATTAATTTGGGGGCAAGTCTAACTTAAATACTTTTCTTTAAACAAAAGTGCTTCCCGGGAGACAACCCGGTCATTTTAGTTATTTGTCGCATTTTAATTGTTTGTTGCACGAGTCTGTCTTCCTAGACACTCTATACGGCGTATCGAAACCCTTTGGATATGGCGTATAGACGTGTCTGGACGTTATCAGTTTTCAAAACTTAATATTTTAATTTATGTTGGGAATTAAACTCATTATCCTTAGTAATGCCAAGCCAAAGACTTTGTACTGCTTAAGATACAACTGCCAGTACTAACTAGTTAGTACTGCTAGAAGTAAGTTAGTACTGCCAGTACTAACTTAACACTGCTGAAGGACTTAAGAACCTGCTTGCATAAAAGACTGCTAAAGGGATTCAAATACGTATGAAAGTGAATATGTTGATTATTCAGAGTATATTCTATTTAGTTAGAAAGATATGTTATAAGTTTAACATTATAGAAGATTTGTAGTTATCTTGTAAAGGACTCCTTAGTGTATAAAAGGAGATCCTAGGTTATGGTTTTGTATGCACAATAGTCATAGACATTTTGATACATAGCTTCAAGGTTGTAAACCCTAGTACTACACAGAGTACTCGTATTATTCATAATAATAATATTAGAGCTTTTCAGTTATATCATTGTTATTAAAGTTTACTGTTTCATTAACATTCTTTTAAGTATTAAAGAGTAGATTCTACATACTCTTTAGTATTCACAAAGTTTCAACCATAGTTGTTTTGGATTTATCCAAAGTAACTTATTCTTTACAAGCTAAGGAATAGTTCTTAAGTTGGAATCAACAAGTGGTATCAGAGCTTGTGTTCTGAAACTTTGATCTAGAAGAAACTAACAAGAAGAACTCTTTACTCCCAAGGAAGAGATGGATCTAGAAACTGCTCAAATCACTACTACTGCAAAGTTGCCCACTCTCAAACAGGGTGAATATGATATGTGGAGGCTAAGGATTGAGCAATACTTTCAAGTACAAGACTATGCTCTATGGGATGTCATAGAGAATGGAAACTCATTCAAACCTGCAACTAAAACAACAACAAATGCTGATGGTACCTTAACTACACTAATACCAGGTCATGTAACTACTAAAGAAAAGGTTCAAAAGAACAATGATATGAAGGCAAGAAGTATGTTACTGATGACACTTCATAATGAACATCTATTGACCTTTAATCAGTACAAAGATGCTAAGACCTTGTTTGCTGCTATACAAACAAGATTTGGTGGTAATGAAGCCACAAAGAAGACTTAGAAGACTCTTCTGAAGCAAATGTATGAGAATTTTAGTGCTCCAAGCACAGAGTCTCTTGACTCTATTTTTAACCGACTTCAAAAGATTGTACGTCAGCTGGCTATTCTGGGTAAAAATATTTCACAAGAAGATCTCAATTTGAAAATTTTAAGAAATCTGCATTCTGAATGGAATACTCATGTTGTGGTCTGGAGGGATAAACCTGATCTAGACACAATGAGCTTTGATGATCTCTACAACAATTTTAAGATTGTTAAACAAGAGGTTAAAGGAACTGTAAGCTAAAGCTCAAGTTCTTAGAATATGGATTTTGTGTCATCCCCTAGCAGTACTAATGAAGTTAATACCGCTTATGGAGTTAGTACTGCTAACACTCAAGTTAGCCCTGCTAGCACTTAAGTTAGCACTGCTAGTACTCAAGTTAGTACTGTTAACTTAAGTGATGACACTGTTTATGCATTTTTGGCCATTCAACCAAACGGGTCTCAACTTATATATGAGGACCTTGAACAAATCCATGAAGATGACATAGAAGAGATGGATTTGAAGTGGCAGTTATCATTGCTGAGCATGAGGATAAGAAGGTTTAAGAAAACTGGTAGAAAGATCACTATCAATGGGAGTGATACAGCTGGGATATGAAACAAGTTCTAAGGTGGAGTGTTTCAACTGCCACAAGATGGGACACTTTGCAAGGGAATGCAGAGGACCTAGAAACCATGATAACAGGAATAGGAATCAAGACAGCTCTAGAAAGACTGTAAATGTGGAAGAAATTTCTTCCAAAGCCATGTTGGCTATTGATGGAGCTGGTTTTGACTGGAGCTATATGGCAGATGATGAAGTCCCTACAAACATGGCTCTTATGGCTTTTTCAGACTCTGAGGTACATAATGACAAAACTTATTCAAAAACCTATCTAAAAAGCTTTGAAACTCTTAAAACTTCAATTGATGAATTTAAGAGTAGAGGTTTAACAATCTGTGTTCCACATTTAGGCAAATTATAAAAGAGGGTTCAGCATCTGTAGAGGAGGCAACTTATCTTTTATAAAAAAGAATGAGGTTATTTTTGTGAGAAACTTGCTCTCCTAAAAAGAGATATCTCGTATAAAGACTCAGAAATTAGTATGCTTAAAGGTGCAGTTAGAAGAAGATTAACAAGAAAAAGAAAGCAATCAACTTAAAATTGAAAAATTTGATAATGCTTCTAAGAGTCTAGACAAATTAATAGGGAGTTAGATACCTGATAAAAGTAGAAAGGGTGTGGGGTTTGTAAGCTATAATGTTGTTCCACCTCCTCCTACAGGGTTATTTTCACCTCCAAACCTTGATTTGTCCAACTCTGGTCTAGAGGAGTTTCAATAGCCTGAGTTTGAAGGCTATGGACCAAGATTGTAAGAATATTAGTGAAGATATTTCTAATAGGTAGGGAATCTCTGATGCCCCCAATGGTTAAGGACTGTTGGTATTCATATGATAAGTTAGAGAATAAAACTGTTTTTCCTACTGTTGCTAAGATAGAATTTGTTAGAGCTAAACAACAAGAAAAACCAGTTAAGTATACTGAGATGTACAGGTCACAAGGTCCTAGGGGAAATCAAAGAAACTATAATAATCAGAAGTCCCAACAGCTAGGAAGTGACTTTGTGATGTACAATAAAGCTTGTTTTGTCAGTAGAAGTTTTAATCATGTGCAAGCTAACTGCAATTACCATCAAAGGGAAATGGTAGTATCTGGGAATAATTATACAAGGGTGAATTACATTATTGTGCTGATAAAAAGGTCACCCTTGTGCTCACTAGAAACATGACTCCAAGATCAGTTTTAATGAAAACTGGCATAAGACTACTTAATACTGCTAGGCCTGTTAATACTGCTCATCCCAAAACTACAGTTTATAGTGCTAGACCAATGTTACATTTTTCTAAATTAGCACAATCAACTGTAAAGAGGCCCTATCAAATAAAAACAGCATTAACAAACAAAATTTTTAGCCAAAAAATTAATATTGCTAAGGGAAGTTTTTATACTGTTAGGCCAAAAGAGGTTAATACTGCTAGGCCAAATTTAGGAGTAGTTAATGCTGTTAGGGCAAATCAGGTTAATGCTGTTAAGGCCTCAGCATGTTGGGTTTGGAGACTATACAAATAATAGTGCATCAATTACTTTGAAGAGACATAATTATGTTGATGCTGAGGCTGATCCAAGTTCAGGGATGGGCTTGGGTCCCCAAAGGAAACTAATTTCCTTATTTTTATGTGCAGGGTCATCCACAAAAAGAAGATCAAGGCTATGTTGACAGTGGATGCTCAAGGCACATGACAGAGAACATGTCCTATCTCTCAGACTTCAAGGAATTTGATGGAGGATATGTTACCTTTGGGGGAGGAGCCAAAGGAGGGAAAATTACTGGTAAAGGAACTCTTAAAACTGGTACGATTGTTTTTGTGATGTTGTACTTTGTCAAGGGAGGTGTACAGGTTTAACATTTTTAGTGTTTCACAGATGTGTGACAAAATTGAATAGTGTTCTTTTATGGACACTAGTGTTTGTTCTGTCTCCTGACTTTAAGTTAGAGATGTGTGAAATAAAAACAGACAGAGTGTTTAAGTGAGAAAAAGAAATGAGCAATGTAGTGAGTTCAAAAACAGAAAGAGAGATGTGTGAAATAAAAACAAACAGAGTGATTCAGTGAGAAAAAGAATTGAGAGATAATGTGAGAATAAATACAGAAAGAGAGCTTGTAAGAATTAAAATTGATGATGGAAATGCTTTTTGGAACGAAATTGAGGTTAAATCTGGAAACTCAAAAGTTAGTACTGCTAGGGCATTACTTAGTACTGTTGGACATTACTTAGTACTGTTGGACATTACTTAGTACTGTTGGGCTTTACTTAGTACTGTTAGGCTAAACTTAGTACTGCTAGACTACGTTACGTAATGTTTGGAAATAACCCAATTTTTCTTAATTAAAATATAGCCCGATTGGATATGTCCGCAATACTTTCACTTATAGGTTTCCTTAAATTGGATAATTCATGAACTTTCTTTAACTCATAAGATTTATTCATTCTAAGGAAGTTCATGAATTATTCATTCTAAGGAAGTTCATGAATTATTCATGATAAACATCAATTCTATTCAGTCGGTCTAATCAAAACCTTAAGTGCTCTCTATATAATCTCAATTGACTTTGCCAAACACACATACTCTTATAAACAAACCTAACCCAGACCTCAATCGATCTTTTCTTAATCAACAATGGTGAATTTGGAGTTCTGTGACACACACATCCATGGTCGCTTACTTAAAGGAAAACTTTATATAAAATCACCCCACCATAATCAAAAAAAAAAGGGGGGGGGGGGGGGGGGGTGGAGGCGGGGGGGGGGGTGAGGGGGGGGGGGTACAAAAAAGGGGGGGAATAACCCCGGGGGGGGGGGGGGGGGTTGGGGGAATGGGAGGGGGGGGGGGGTGGGGGGGGGGGGTGGGGGGGGCGGGATAAAAAAAAAAAAAGGGGGGGAAAGGGGGGGGGGGGGGGAGGGGGGGAAGGGGGGAGGGGGGGGGGGGGGGGGAACAAAACAAAAAACAAAAAATAAAAAACAAAAAACAAAAAAAACAAGAACCCTAAAACTCACCCAACCATTACAAAAAAAAACCACCAACCCAAAATAAAAGGGGGGGGGGGGGGGGTTAAAGGGGGGGGGGGGGGGGGGGGGATTCGGGGGGTGGATGCTCCTTAAGTAAGCGACCATGTTGTGTGTGTCACAGGAACTCCAATATTCACCATTAGTTGATGAAGAAACAGGGTAGAAGTAGCTGAGAAGGGTAAGCAGAACTAGGCGTCGAGTGGATTCCCGGGAGTGAGGGGCGCAGGTGTGCGGGCGGTGGGGTGGGGGGGGGGGGAGGGGGGGATGTGGGGGATGGGGGAGGTGGGAGGGGCGTTGGTGTTTTTTGTTATTGGTTGTTGTTGGTTTGTTTTTGTTGATTTGTTATTGATTTAGTGGGAAGTAGTGTAGGATTGCAGATAGGTCATTAGGTAGCGGTAGAAAGTAAGTAGGGAGGTTTTTAGTTTTAAGAGATGTTATGTAAGATTGTAGGGCTTTTTTTTTTTGGTGTATAAGAGTGAGTATGTGTTGTTTTTTGTTGTTCCCTTGTCTGTTTTGACGTTTCCTGTATTTTTGGCTAATGTCAAAAGATTCAGGATAGTGGTGGTTTGTTTTGCTAGAGGGAGATTAGTGGTCGTGGTGGGTCTATTTTTTATTATCACAGAAGCGAGAGCACTTAACCACTGATTTGTGGGGTGTGGGGGGGTCAGGGGAGAATAGAGGTTTGTTTGTTGTGAGTTATAGAACCGGGTATCCTGCCTTGGGACTGTTTGGTTTGCTGGGTCGATGGTGAGGGTGGTTTTGGTTGGATTGGGTTTTTGTGGGGGGCCCACCCCCCTACCTGAGGGGTGGTGGGGGGATGTATTGGGGGATGTGGGTGGTGGTCTGATTGTTGTGTAGTTTCGTAGTATGTGGTTTCGATTTGCTTGCGGCTGGGAGAGCGAGGGTTTATGTAATGGTTTGTTTTTGTGTTGTTTGAATGTGGGCTTGTGGATGTTTGGATTGTTGGAATTGTGGTAGTATTTTAGGGGGGGCTGTTTGTGGAACACTCATATTGTGTTTATTTCTTTATATATTATTTCCTGTGTGAGTATTGGGAGGGTTTATTTTTGATTTGGTGGGTTTGGGGGGGTGTTGGGGAGGGGGGGGGTTTTTGGGAGGGGGGTGGAAGGGGGCAGGTTGAAGATGGTTATCGGTTGTATCTTTGGAGGGTGGTGTGTAAAGTTTGTAGTTGAGGTTTTGGTTGGTCACTGGGGGTTTGTGAGTTATTTTGGGTGTGTGCTAATTGGGTTGTTGGGGTTGGTGTGTTGTGAGTCTTTTGTTTTTGGTGGGGTGTGTGGAGCATGGGGGGTTTCGGTGTTTGGGGGGAGATGGGCTTCGGGTACGGCTTGAGACGGATGGGGTGTGGAAGTTTTTGCGCGAGGGGTGGCTTGTGCGGGACGCGGTTTTGTTATTGTGGGTGGGAAGGTGTCGGGTTTTTAAATTAAATTAATTACATTCTATTTATAACTTAAATTTTTTCTTTGTGTGGAAATGGTGATAATTGGGGTTGGGGGTGTTTGTGGTGGTTGGCTGCTGCGAATCGTGGTTCACGGGCGGGTGGGTGGGGGCGGGGGTTATGGGTGGGGTGGGGGGGAGGGGGGGGGTTATCCTCCGTGGAAAAGGCGGGAAGAGGAACAAGGGGAGAGAGGGTGCTTGGGGTGAAGGGGGAGGAAGGGAGCGGATGTTCGTGAGGTGGGGGTGGCACACGAGGAGTGGGTCGGTTCAGACCCGTCGGGTAATCTTGGATTGGTATGGTTTCGGATCACGGGGCGCGGTTCCCGAGTAGCTGTGATTGTGGGGGTATCGCAAACGTATTTTTGGGTTTTTGGTGATAATTTGGAATTCGTATATAAGTTCGAGTGTTGTGAGTAATTATTTTATTTTATTTGATTTGGCAGCGGGCACGTGGTTGGTGGGTTGTGCTACCGTTAAAGGGAAAACGGTTTTTTCTAGGCGGGACTCTCCGGGATGTTTTACATTATAAAATGGCGAAAGGGGGGGGGGATTGGTTAGATGGGTGTCCAATTATTGGGTTTATGTTATATCTTATGTTGGATTGTGTTAAGGTGGGGGGTGTTATTTGTGTGCGGTTTGGGTCGTATTGATTGCATGGAGAAGGGGGATAGTATACGGGTGTGTGGGTATTTTGGTTTTGGCGTATTGGGGTCTGTGTGGAGTGTTTGGTTAAGGTTTTTGGGGATGGGCATGGGATCGTATTGGTTCTGTCGACGTGAATCGCTAGTTGGGTCGTTTTCGTTTAAGATGGAGAAGTTTGTTAGATAGGGGTCGGGGTAGAGGTGTGCTGCTTGGTGTAGGTGGTTACTTTGGTTTGATTTGGGCAAGTTACTGGGAGGGGGGTTGGTTGGGAATATGGGGGGAGCGTAGGTGTAGCTTTATTTTATAGTTTATGTTTTGTTTGAGGTACACTAAGATAAATAAAATTGGTGTTCAAGTATGATCATGGATTATGAAAATGAGGCGAAAATGAAAATAATTGAAATGGAAATGGTGGGAGTTGGTGAGTTAGGATACTAAGGAAGGAAGTGAGCATTGTGACCAAATTACTTTCACATATTTAATTTAGTGTTAATTTACAAAATGTGGTTTGCTAGAAGTTGGAATGGACGTGATAAAATTGATATCGTCGAAATTGTAGAGTAATATTTGTTAGGTGTATTATTATTTGTGATATGAGGACATACACACACACAATCCAGACTGATGTGCTAGCATTAAGGTCATTCTTGAAGTTTCTTATGCAAACAATATTCTCGTTACTTATGTTGGCATGTGGGTGGATGTTATTGTAGGGGGTTGGTGATTTAGGGGTTTTTGGGGTGATGTTTAATGAAATGGTATGTCGCTATGAGTTTGAGTTTACGTTATATTTAAGGTGTGTGGGGGTTTGGGTTGCGACATTTTTTGATTGGGATGCTTTTTTTCTTGCGGGTTTTTTATATTTTTTTTTTCTTTTTTTATATCTGATTTTTAATATTTTTTTTTTTTTTTCTGTTTTTTCAGTTAATTTTTCGTTTTTTTTTTTTATTTTCATTTATTATTATCTTTTTCTTTTATTTTTATTTTCTTTTTTTTTTGGGGGGTTTGTGGGAAATTATCTTGTTGTTTAAACGTGGATGCCTGAAGCGTCAAATGATAATTCGCACACGGTCGGGTCGCGTGATCAGGTTTAGGGTTGTTTTGGGTGTCGGTCCCAAGCTAGTTCAGGGGCGGCGGGGGGGTTGGGGGACGGGCACGTGGGTTCCGCGAGGTAGGTTATATAGTCTGACAGCACGTTTACTAACACAGCTTATAGATAATGTCCATCTAACTCGTACTAAGTAAAGCCCAAACAGTAATAAAGTAATGTATCTAGCCACCACTCTTGTAAGTGATGAGAGTAAGTATCTTAGTATATTGCCCAACAGTACTAAGTAATCGCCCCTAGCAAGTACTAAACTTTTGAGTTTCCAGATTTTCTTAACCTCAATTTAGTTCCCAATAAAGCATTTACCCGCTATCACTCTTTTTAATTTCTTACAAGCTCTCTTTCTGTATTTATTCTCACATTATCTCTCAATTCTTTTTCTTACTGAATCACTTTGTCTGTTTTTATTTCACACATCTCTCTTTCTGTTTTTGAACTCACCTAAATCTCATTATCATTTTTACTCAATTAACACCTTTCTTTCTGTCTGTTTTTATTTCATCCACATCCTTGTCTAACTAAAGTAAGGGATGTTGTGACAAATACATCTAGTGTCAGTAAAAAAGGAAACACTATTCTTTTTGTCACACATCTGTGAAACACTAAGAAATGTTAAACTGTAACTCCTTGACAAAGTACACATCCTCAAAATCAAGCTTACCAGTTTTAAGAGTTCCTTTACAAGTAATTTTCCCTCCTTTGTCTCCTCCCCCAAAGGTAACATATCCTCCATCAAATTCCTTTGAAGTTATGAGCGAGAGGACATTTTGTTCTCTGTCTATGTGCCTTGAGCATCCACTGTCAACATAGCCTTGATCATCTTTTGTGGATGGACCTGCCACATAAAAAATAAGGGAAAATTGTTTCCTTTGGGGACCCCAAGCCATCCACTGTACTTGGATCTGCCTCTGTGCATCAATCTATAATTATGTCTCTTCAAAGTAATTGATGCACTATTAAGTATGGTAGGTCTCCAAACCTAACATGCTGAGGCCTTAACAGCATTAACCTGATTTGCCCTAACAGCTATTAGAACTACTCCTAAATTTGGTCTTAGCAGTTAGTATTAACCTCTTTTGGCCTAAAGTATAAAAACTTCCCCTTAGTTAATATTAACTTTTTGGCTAAAATTTTGTTAGTTTAATGCTATTTTTATTGCATAGGGCTCTTTACAGTTGATATGTTGTTAATTTTGAAAAACGTATACATTGGTATAGTACTAACTCCTGTAGTTTGGGATGTGCAGGTAGTATAGAAAAGGCCTGGCTATTATTAAGTAGTCTTATGCCAGTTTTCATTAAAACTGATCTTGGAGTCATGTTTCTGTGAGCACTAGGGTGAGCCTTTTTAGCAGAATAATTGTAATTCACCCTTGTATAATTATTCCCAGATACCACCATTTCCTTTGATGGTAATTGCAGTTTAGCTGGACATGATTAAACTTCTACTGACAAAACAAGCTTTATTGTACATCCCAAAGTCACTTCCGCATCGCTGTGGGGACTTCTGATTATTATAGTTTCCTTTGATTTTTTTTTTTTTTTTTTTTCCCCCTAGGACTTGTGACCTGTAACATCTCAGTTTATTAACTAGGTTTTTCTTGTTGTTTAGCTCTAACAAATTCTATCTTAGCAACAGTAGGAAAAACAGTTTTCTTCTCTAACTATATATGATACCAACATTCTTAAACCAATTGGAGGCTTCAGGAGATTCCTCCTAACTTAATTAGATGTAATCTTTCACTTATATTCTTACATAATCTTAGGTCCATAGCCTTCAAACTCAGGCTATTGAACTCTCTAGACCAAGTTGGACAAATCAACGGATTGGAGGTAAAAATATCCCTGTGGAGGAGTGAAACATCAATTATAGCTTCATAACAACCAGACCCTTTCTACTTTTATCAGGTATCTGACTCTCAAACCTATTAATTTGTCTAGACTCTTAGAAGCATTATCAAAATTTTCAATTTTAAGTTGATTGCTTTCGTTTTCTTGTTTAAGCTCTTCTAACTCACCTTTAAGCATACTAATTTCTGAGTCTTTATATGAGATATATCTTTTTAGGACAGCAAGTTGCTCACAAAAAATAACCTCATTCTTTTTGTAAAAGATAAGTTGCTCCTCTACAGATGCTAACCCTCTTTTATAATTTGCTAAATTGAACTCAGATTTGTTAAACTCTATTCTTAAATCATCAAGTTGTGTTTTATGAGTTTCAATAGCTTTTTAGATAGGTTTTTGAATAAGTTTTGTCATTTGTACCTAGAGTCTGAAAAATCCTAATAATGAGCCAAGTTATGTAGGGAACTTCATCATCTTCCATATAGGCTCCAGTCAAAATGAAGCTCCATCAATAGCAAAGACATGGCTTTGAAAGAAATTTCTTCACAATTTACAGTTCTTTAGTGTGTTTATTGATTCCTATTCCTGTTATCATGGTTTCTAGGTCCTCTGCATTCCCTTGCAAAGTGTCCCATCTTGTGGCAGTTGAAACACTCCACCTTGGACTTGTCATATCCAGCTGTATCACTCCCATTGATAGTGATCTTTCTACCAGTTTTCTGGAAAAACCTTCTTATCCTCATGCTCAGCAATGCTAACTGCCACTTCAAAATCCATTCTCTTCTAATTCATTTCGAGGGTTTATGTTCAAGGTCATCATATATAAGTTGAGGACCGTTTGGTTGACATGGCAAAAATGCATAAAAGTGTACTTCTACTTAAGATAACAGTACTAACTTGAGTACTAGCCAGTGCTAAATTAAGTGCTATAGCAGGGCTAACTGGAGTGTTTGCAAGTTTACTAACTCCTTATGCGGTATTAACGTCATTAGTACGCTTAGGGGATGACCACAAATTCCGATATTTTAAAGAACTTGAGCCTTAGCTTACAGCGTCCTTTAACACTCTTGTTTGACAATCTTAAAAATTGTGGTAGAGATCATCAACAAAGCTCATTGTGTCTTAGTCAGGTTTATCCACTACCTGACCACAACAGGAGTATTCCTTACAGAATTGCAGATTTCTTAAAATTTTCATAAATTGAGATCTTCTTGTGAAATAATTTTTACCCAGAATAGCCAGAGGGACGTACAATCTTTTGAAGATCGGTTTAAAAATAGAGTCAAGAGACTCTGTGCTTGGAGCACTAAAATTCTTCATACATTGTGCTTCAAGAAGAGTCTATCTAGAAGTCTTACGTTGTGGCTTCATTACACCAAATCTTGTTATTGGTTATAGCAGCTCAAACAAGGTCTTACGCATCTTTGTAACTGATTAAAGGCTCATTAGATGATTCATGTATGAAAGTGCCATCAGTAACATACTTCTTGCCTTCATATCATTCTTCTTCTAAACCTTTTCTTTAGTAGTTACAGGGCCTGGTATTAGTGTAGTTGAGGTACCATCAGCATTTGTTGTTGTTTTAGCTGCAGGTTTGAATGAGTTTCCATTCTCTATGACATCCCATAGAGCATAGTCTTGTACTTGAAAGTATTGCTCAATCCTTAGCCTCCACATATCATATTTACCCTGTTTGAGAGTGGGCAACATTGCAGTAGTAGTGATTTGTGCAGTTTCTAGATCCATCTCTTCCTTGTGAGTAAAGAGTTCTTCTTGTTAGTTTCTTCTAGATCAAAGTTTCAGAATCTCAAGCTCTTGATACCAACTTCGTCTGAATTCCAAGTAAGACTTTCCTTAGCTTGTAAAGAATGAGTTAGACTTTGGAGTAAATCCAATCAACAACTATGGTTGAAAACCTTTGTGAATACTGAAAAAGAGTTATGTTAGGAATCTACTCATTAATTACTTAAATGACTGTTAATGATACAGTAAACTTTAGAACAATGATATAATGAAAAGCTCTATATTATTATTTGAGTAATACGAGTACTCTGTGTAGAGTACATTGGGTTTACAACCTTGAAGGCTAATGTATCAAAAGTCTATGACTATTGTGCATAGAAAACCAAACCTAGGATCTCCTTTTAATTACACTAAGAGGTCCTTTACAATGTTAAACTACAAAATACTTCTATAATGTTAAACTTATACGTATCTTTCTAACTAAATAGAATATAATCTGAATAAGTCAATGCATATCACTTTCATACGTCTTTATCCCTTTAGCAGTCTTTATGCAGCAGTCTTAAGTCCTTCAGCAGTGTTAAGTTAGTACTGGCAGTACTAACTTTACTTCTAGCAGTACTAACTAGTTAGTACTGGCAGTTGTATCTTAAGCAGTACTAAGTCATATTGGACTTGGCTAGAAGATGACGCCGAGTAGTTACCTAAGGATAATGAGTTTATATTCCCAACATAAATTAAAAGTATTTAAGTTTTGAAAAATGATAACGTCCAGACACGTCTTTACGCCATATCCAAAGGTTTTTCGATACGCGTTTTTTATAGAGTGTCTAGGAAAGAACAGACTGTGCAAACAACAATTAAAAATGCGACAATAACGAAAAATGACCGGGTTGTCTCACGGGAAGCACTTTTGTTTAAAGAAAAGTATTTAAGTTAGAACTTGCCCCAAATTAATCTCACCTTATTAAAATAAACTTAGGGTTGAACGGGATGCCAAATAGGCATTACATAAAATTCTATAAAAGCATCTCGTTGGAATTAAAGATAATTACAAGCCAATGATATTTAACACTTAGCTTCTTGATAATAGTTATTAGGATTGAAAAATTTTATTAGATAATCATGACTAATTTTCGATAAGCTTATTTGGACCCTTGTGCATAGTGACAATTTAATTACATCAGGTATTGGTGTGACAAGCCTATCCTCACCGAAGTTCGTACATATCGATTAGTTTTATTGCTATGTCCGTTTTCCGAATTTTAAATCATCGGGATAATTACATTAAAAAGGAAATTAATCATCTAAAGTATAAAACGTTTGTTCCTCATTCATCGACAATTAGTCAATGATAGTTTCATCTTTCAAAAGCAAATTTCATCGATATGTCGAGGACTTATATAGTAGGTTCAGTTAGAGATCTAATTTAGACGTTATAGCATCATTGTAAACAATGGCTAGAAATTCATTCTCAAAATCTTTAAAGAAGTCTAAATCATTAAAATAAATGACCTTAGGCTCAGGGGATGGAAATGAAGGCATATTGACTTTATCGTTATCATTTTCAGAATCCGTTTTCAAATTGTTGACAGAAATTATTTTATAGGAAAATAGAATCTTATTAGTCATAAATTGACCGGTTGAAATCTTCTATCGATCGGATTCGTTAAAAACAATATTATAAGTCAAATTTCATATGTGTTAAGAGGACTATACGTGAGGGTCTTCCACATGAGATTGCTGCATCGGATGTTAATGTATTATCAAGGACTATGGCTGGAAATTTGGTTTCAAAGTTTGTAAAGCAGTCATCCTCATCTTCAAAATATTCCATCTAACCATACATGGCAGTTTGCCAATTAAACGTCTCACCCCGACTTAGAACTTTCTCCTCTTGAAGTCTGATGTATTCCTCTATAGTGATATTAGGGTTGTCCATTTTTAACCTGTAATAAAATAGCTAGGAAGGAAAATGGTCAAATAGCCTAATACGCCGTATTTAGTAAATTGAATATGTCATATTGATGATAGAGTCGAATACGCTGTATTGGTTTAGAAAAAATTTATACGTCGTATCCAAGAAGGATGTCATACTCCGTATTAGAGAGTATTAAGAACTCAGAATGTTGTTACAGCAGGCATTGACGTGTAAACAATGCAACACAAATACACAATATGCAAAATATACAATGACAGGAAATTAAAACACACAATCAAGCATACAAATTTATGCAATATTAAACTAAACTAAAACACTAATAAATAAGATATAAACAGAACTTGACTCCCCGGTGGTAAAGCGGTAACACGGCTGTCCAAAACCTGAATTGGTGTCGTTGTGTAGGTGTTATTTATGATTATCAACTTTTACATTTATATTTAGCCTACAAACCTAAAGACAACACTTTAAACGGGTAGAGATACCAGGTCAAGATGTAGCTCTCGCTTGAGTAAGAATAGAGGTTGTCGAACAATAGGAGTGAAAGTTAACCTAATATTCAATTAGTATTTTAATCTATCTAGATTAGTCTATTTACTTGTTAAACCTGTACATATTTACTAGAGATAAATGGGGGGTTTCAGCCTGAGAGACTGGCACAGGTTTACCAGGTGACAAATATCAATTGTAGGTAGACAATAAACAGTAAAGCAAATAAACACAAGACAAAGAGCGGTAGACGCCAAATAAATAAGAAAACTTTGTATTAACCATGATTAAATCTAATTAAATGTTGGTTTGATTAACTAGTGCAATGGCCTGTTATCTTCGACAGGCGGCATATCATCTTACGACTTAGAGGAGATTCTTCTTCTTAAGGACCTAGATAATCGAACAATCATGTACGATTAACGCAGCGCAATAATTGCAGATGACTTATAGTCTAATTATATATCTATTATGTAGAATTAAAGTCGTGGTGATCCTTCTGTAATACCATAGCAACGGGACTTTCCCCACTTAATGCTTGATGTTGTTTTATACACCGGTAGTCCACCACCAAAATCAATTACTAATTAATCAAGAACAATACTGGTTAAACAATTATCGGGTCACCTGCCGGTCCAACTAACCTCACAATCAAAGGGTAATGATAAGTATGAAAAAAACTGAATTTATTAAGTCATATGAAAATTGTTTGTTAATGACTTAATTGAGAAAGATGACTGAAAATATTAAGTGATAAAACTGAGGCTGTCCACATTAAATCATCTGTTAATTAAACACGACTTAATGAAAAAATTTAACAAACAAGCCCTTACCTATCAAAAGCAAAACTAGCCCCAACACTTGATGATAAAAGAGGAAAATTATAATGGATAGTCTTCTGAATGTTTCAATATATAATTGGCAACTGTACAAAAAATTTCGTTAGAATATAGAGTAGATGGAGCTGAAACTGGAGATGGAGCTTTAGATGGAGATAGTGATAGAGATTATGAAAAGATATTATTTTTATAAGCTGCATGAAGTAGCATTTGATTTTAAGAGATTATGAAAGATTATTTTTTTTATAATCTCTTATAATTTTGTCTACCAAACGAAGCTTATATTTTAAGTAACTTATTTTTCAAAAAAATAAGCATAATCTCTTGACAATCTTATGTACCAAACATGCCCTAAGATGGACGGTTGACTGGAAAAGAGGAAGGAGGTTTTATAAAGAGAAGTTGAAATGAAATTGAAATTTTCAAATGAATGAGATAATAGAGCTAGGTGAATTAAAATTTCAAAATTTAAAAATGAGCACGAATCATGGCGCCACAATTTTAGTCTGATATTCCAATGTGATTATGGAAATAAAATCAAACATTAATTTGCTTTATAAATATCTAATCTTAATTGTCATGGCTTTTTATACATAATTTCGTTTCTTATGTAAACAAATTATTAGAGTTTCTTTTAGCTACTTACCAACAAAACATAGTTATACTATTAAGTAATTGATGTAAGTGTATTCACATATCAAACACTAGTTATAATTTTCGTCCGCACACGAAACTTACACATAAATTAAATATATTTTAAAATTTTAGATTAATATATGGACATATGAAAATTTCCCCATGTTTAATTTTTTGTAATTGTGATACTTATACAATGAATAATTATGCACGTGGTTTTATATAAAAAAAATTATTATGTATTAATATCAGTGTTTTAAAACCCGGGTTGACCCGGTCGGTTGAACCGGTTGGCTGACCGGAAGCGGGATTTTTTCGAAAAACCCGGTTGAACCGTGACCCGGTGACTCGACCGGGTCAATTAACCGGTAACTAAAACATTGATTAATATCAATTAATATATTGTAAATATTTTGTTGGATCAAAGATTTAACTTTGTTTTAACTGACATGATTGTTGATGTTGATGATGTTCAAATTTACCTATTAATATCATGTTGTACACAATATGCGAGTTTAATATGTTTTTTCGGATATTCTTATATAATTTTTAAATAGATTTTATATATTTTGTATTTTTAAAGTATACAGTCTAGAGGGTATAAAGTATAAGGGTTATTTGTTTATCTTCTAAAGTTATTAAAAAGTATAAAAATTTCACAAGTTATAGCTTATTTAAATTTTAAACGCTAAAGTTTATTAATTACGTCCTCTTTTTTTAAGTTTTTGTTTCACAAATTTGACACCTATATTTTATGTCTTTTTTTCTCCATCAAATTTTTTTAATTTTGACAAAAATTGATTCAATTTTGACTTTTCTTAACCAATCATATCGCACGATATTGTTTACTTGTCATAATCAAGCGTTCTGATTGATCCAATTTTTTTTCTATAAGATCGAATCTCATAAAAATTCTGAAATGATGCAATTATATTATTATATAAAAGATTTCTCTCATTTTTTAGATTAGATAACAAACCCACTTTCATTATCATTTTTTCCAAAAATTAATATCTTTTAAAGCGTTAATCGTGAAGCGAAAAAAACACCATCACAACAAGCATTTAATCATCTTTCTATAAACGGGCACTTTGATATACTTTCGACAAACTTTTTTTCTTCGTTTTTTTCACGTTGTTCGTCTTTTTTTTCGTTGTTGAAACTTGCATGAAAATTCACTTGTGATTATACATTAATTTAAATGTTAGAATATCTAAATTGTCATCTAACATGTTCATGTATTGTAACGATTTAGCGATAACTTGGCATTTCGTCATAAAACATTAAAATTACATTGTTCACAAATTGGACACATAAAACCAAACAGAAAAATTTACCCACTAAAAGTATGGTGAGTAAGCCTATGTGTATTTATTTACCCATAGATTACACATGAAAAGATACCCACGAGCGAAGGAGGTTTGCATACTTTGTGGGTAACATATATATACCCATAATATTACCCACAACATTTTCCCACAATGCCTCGTATGTGGGAAATATTTTAACGAGCATATTTCACCCACAAATTACACACTAAGTTTAACTATGTAGGTACTTTCATGGGTAAATTTGTGGGAAAGTTTGAGGGTAACCTTTTCGCACCTTTAATTCCTCATTTGTGGTTAAATTATGGCTAATACGTGGGTAATTACCCAAGAATCAATATGCGTGGGTATTTTTCGTGGGTATTTGACAAAATTCTTGTAGTGTAATGTATTTGTTTAAGAGATCACGTTTATGTTTAGAAAAGATTATGATATCTTAGGAATGTATTGTAAGCCGACTAGGACTCCTTAGTCTATAAAAGGAGGTCCTAGGGCATTAGTTGAGATACGAGTTTTTCATAGTTGTCAAGTCGATTTAGAAAAGCTTCAAGGTTTTAAACCCTAGTACTAAGTGAAGAGTACTCGTATTATTGATCTAATAATATTGGAGCGTTTGGTTATATCTTTGTTCATTCACGATTACTGTTTTATTCATAATACTTCTAGGTATTAAGGTGTAGATTCCGCATACACTTTAGTATACATACAAAGTTTCTACAACAAGTTATTTTGGATTTATCCAAGGTAATTTAACCTTAGACAACCTAAGGAATCGATCAAGGATTGGGATCAACAAGTGGTATCAGAGCTTTTGCTTTGAGAAACTTTGATCTAGAAGCCATGAAATTTGAATATGCACATGCTAATACTACTGCTAAGCTACCCATACTCAAACTGGGTGAGTATAAGATGTGGGTGATAAGAATTAAGCAGTACTTCCAGATACAAGACTATGCTCTATGGGAGGTCATAGAGAATGGTAACTCATGGGTGTCTGTACCACAAACAGCACAAGAGAATGGTACTTCAGTTACAAAGATGTATGTACCTGTAACTGCTGAAGAAAAGACCAACAAGAAGAATGATGTGAAGGCTAGAAGCTTGCTACTCATGGCTCTTCCCAATGAACATCAACTTACATTCAGTCAGTACCCTGATGCTAAAACAATATTTGCTGCCATTGAAACACGATTTGGAGGCAATGAAGCTACAAAGAAAACACAGAAGACACTTTTGAAGCAACAAATAAAAATTTCAGTGCATCAAGCACAAAGTCTCTTGACTCTATTTTCAACAGGCTCCAGAAGATTGTTAGTAGGCTTGCAATTTTGGGTGTGGTCATCTCTCAAGAAGACTTAAATTCAAATTTTTTGAGCAGCTTGCCCCCTGAGTGGAACACTCATGTTGTAGTATGGATGAATAAGCCTGAAATTGAAACTATGAGCATTGATGATTTGTACAACAACTTCATAATTATTAAACAAAAGGTAAAGAAATCTGTTGGTGCAAGTAGTGGTGCCCAAAACTTGGCCTTTATGACTGCTCCAAGAACTAGCAGTACTAATGATGTTAATACTGCTATACCTGCATATGAAGTTAGTGCTGCTAGCCCTAATGTTAATGCTACTAGTCCTCAAGTTAGCACTGCTAGCTTTAGTGATAATGATGTGTATGCTTTCATGATTGAGAATCCTAATGGTTCTAATCTCCTACAACAAGACTTAGAGCAAATTTATAAAGATGATCTGGAAGCAATGGATTTGAAGTGGAAGCTCTCTCTGCTAAGTATGAGGGCAAAGAGGTACTATCAGAGGACAGGCAAGAAAATTTTCATTAATGCTAATGATACTGCTGGGTATGATAAATCCAAGGTAGAGTGTTTCAACTGTCATAAGATGGGACACTTTGCCAGGGAATGTAGAGTACCAAGGAACAAGGAGGGTCAGTTCAAAAATCAAGACAACACTAGGAAGCAAGGAAACAATGAAGACACATCTTCAAAGGAAATGTTGGCTATAGATGGTGTAGGTTTTGACTGGAGTGACATGGCAGAAGAACAGGTTCAGACAAACATGGCTCTAATGGCATTTTCAGACTCTGAGGTATACACTGATAAAACTTGTCTGAAAAACTATGAAACTCTTAAGAAACAGTGTGATGATTTGATTGTTAAGCTTAATCAAACTGAATTTACAGCAGCTACTTATAAAAGAGGTTTAGCAATAGTAGAAGAACAACTTATCACATATAGAAAGAATGAGGTTCTTTTTAGTGAAGAAGTTGCAGTTCTTAAAAGAGAAGTAGCTTGCAAAGACTATGAAATAAATGTGCTTAAAAGTGAGTTTGAAAAAGTTAAGCAAGAAAAAGAGGGCATTGAATTTAAAATTGAGAAATTTGATAAGGCCTCAAAAGACCTAGACAAGTTGTTAGGGAGTCAGATAACTGACAAAAGTAAAAAGGGTTTGGGATATAGTGCAGTTCCTCCACCCCATCCTTTAATCTATAATAGACCTAAAAAACTTGATTTGTCTTATTTTGGTCTTGATGAATTCAAAGAACCTGAATTCAAAACTTATGGTTCTGAAGTTAGTGAGCAAGAGTCTAATGTTGTTAGTGATAAAAAAATTAGATGATTCTAAGGAAAATTCTGATGACTCTTTGATAAAAGAACAAGTATCAAAAGACACAAGTAGCTTTGTTGAGTCTTCACT
>BQNB010024864.1:0-60258 GCA_026074375.1 Tanacetum coccineum
ACCAAGTCATTCATTTCCTCGCTTATTTGTGAAATTCATGTTTAAACCTTCAAAAGTTGAGGCTTCCTCAACCAATACTGCCAAAGGCTTTGCATACTCCATGTAATCAAAATCAATATTTGTCACTTAATCCTGCTTGTTTAAGTAATTTACCGTTCTAGAGGGAATAGGAGAGTTCCCACGCTTCTAGACGAGTAATCCACCTAAGTATCTGAAAGTAAGACAGAAAACCCGTTAGCTCGGTGAAAGTAAGTACTTTTGTAAGAGCCGAAGGGGCTATGAGTAATAAATGTGTGTGTGGTGAAATTAATGCTGCTCTTCAAGTAGTAAATGTTTGGGTATTTATACTACTTGAAGCACTGTTTAGAAATACTGTTCTTGGCACCTTGGGAATGAAGGAGACGACCTATGCCTAGCATTTGCCTTGGGTGTCAGTACTCCTTGGAGACATCGCTCCTTAATTCCCGGGATAGTGATGTTGCATAAGTGTTTGTTATTGTCCAACGGTTTAAAGAGGTGTCCCTCTTTATCGAGTCTAACGTTTTGTCTTCTTTCGGGTTGATGTAGTGCATCCGTCCGGACTCGTCCGACCCGTTCGGATATAGGGCCCGTCCGGTATCTACGCGGACAGTAAGCAAATCTTCAATTAGTTCTGCAACATGTTAAATCTTAAACAAAATAACATTTTGAGATCAAACATCCTCAACCACCACCACACCACCACAGCCACCGCCAACAACTTCTTCAACCTTATGTCATCAAACAACCTCTGTCACCCCCACTCACGCACCGCCCACTAAAAACCCACCAACATCCGCTATTAGATCTATAAAGAAAAATCCAAAAATGGTGGTAGCCGTTTAAATCTTGACAACGAAGGTGGTAGCCGATATAGATCTTGACGGCGGCTGTGATGTACAAAAATGCCTATGGATGTGATGCCACGTCAGCAAGGGTTACCATCATCGAATCCAAATGCTCCGATGTTCGTTCCGTCAGTTTATCGTAACGTGGAGGATTTATTCGATTAGTAGTGGTCGCTTTTTCGGTCTTCTCCTTTTGTTTCGTGATTACTGGCATACATGTTTTATTAGCGAGCCTTCTCTAGATCACGAATAACTTTTGATTTCATTAGTTGGAAAACAAGCCAATTGAAAAGTTGTGAGTGAACACCATCACCCTCCAGACTGAAGTTTGGGATTGAAAAGTTGTGCGGAAGCCCAGCAGCAACATTCAATGAGTATGATGTTACGAATGTGGCAGATTCAGTAGCAAGCGCTCTGTCTTTTGTTTGATCGGGTACTTTTAAGTTAGATAACTCATGTTTGACTCTAGAATCAGATCTATTCCCACGACAATAGCGGTCGTTGGTTGCATCTGACCCTCAACGTTTTATTTAATTTTTATAATCACTTAAGCTCAGTAGCATCATTAGGCCCATATACCTTCACTTTTTTAATACTTAATTATTACATTTTAATTGAGAGCTAAACCTCATACTCCAACTTTCTTTCGTTATGTTTTTTTATATGTATATAGTTTAGCTCAAAAAGTTATAAAAATATTAGATTACTGAATAGATTGTGATTTATTGTAAACGTTGATTAATTTTTTTTATTTCTTTTTGTTACGGTAGATGAAGAGAATGAGGCAAGGAAGGATATGATTCTACTGTCGCGATTGAGTAAGTGGAGGAAGATGCGTGCGGTTGACAAGCCGGGGAAATATATGAAGGTGCCGAAGATTGTGAATGTAAAAGTGAGTCCAAGGCTTATTCGCCAGCCTCGTTAGATTGGAGTTTACCGATTTATTAAGTTTGTTTGTTTGTTTTTAGTAGCAAGTGGTGAAGTTAAATGTATAGTGAATTAGTATATTAGTTTCTAGCTAAGATTATAATTTAGTAATCGCAATGTTATATTGTAAACTAGTAATAAAAGGCGTGATGTCGTATGAAAGTTTTTGTTGTTTTTTTGATTATATTACCTAACATTAAACAATTAATATAATTTTAATCGTAAATACAATTTAAACAACCATTTACATAAACAAAGGTCAAAATGTTCGTTACACCATTATGAACTAACCATAGTATAACTAGAGAAAAAAAATAGGCTTAGGGACCAATGGTGCAAGTGAAAAACGACAAACAAATAACAGTAGAAGTACCCCGTTCGCATTTCTGAGTCAGAGATCAACAGTAGAAGTGTTATGAATGAGTAAAAAACAAAAAAATTGTTTCAGGGACCAATGGTGTAAGTGGAAAAAGACAAAAAATGCATCATAAAAGGACAAAAAATAGCAACATTAAACACCCGTTGGAAAAAACAAAAAAAAAACAAAAAAAATTAGTGAGGGACCAACGGTGAAATAATGACGAAAATTTGAAATTACTAAATTGCCCATCGTTGTAAAGTCAAACTAACACCCGTTACGTATAACGGGGCTCGAGGGACCAAACGGGTAACAACAGTGACAAAAAAGGACTAACGACATCGACCCCCGTTATCTAGAGACTGAATCCGCAAGCAGGCCTTACCATAGGGACGAACAGTGTAATTTACCCTAAATATTAAGTTTTTAAAACTGATAACGTCCAGACACGTCTATACGCCGTATCCAGAGGGGTTCGATACGCCGTATAGAGTGTCTGGGAAGACAGACTCGATAACAAAATTAAAAATATATTCCGGGTTGTCTCCCGGCAAGCACTTTTGTTTACAGAAAAGTCTTTAAGTTAGATTTGCTCCCAATTTAACCCATCCTTATAAAAAATTTGGGGTCGAACGGGATGCCAAACGGCACATATAAATTCTTAAAAAGATTTATTATGATCCCTTTGATAATATAATTACAAGTCATGATATTAAGATTTAATTCCTTGATAAAAATTCCAGTTTTAAAAAATTTATTAGATGTATCATGACTTGTTTTCAAAAGCTTATTTGACTCATGTGTATAGGCATCAACATTCGTATTTATTACATTATTCCCTGAAGACTGTTTGATATCGATTTTATCATTATCATTGTCCTTGTCCGATTTTGAATCATCAGGATAAATTGTGTTAAAAGGAAATAAATCATTAAAGTATAAAACGTTTTGTTCTTCTTCATCACATTCGGACATTGATGTTTCATCTTTTAAATCAAATTCATCGATATTTTGAGGGCTTAAAGTGGGTTCAGTTGAGAAATCGGATTTAGATGTTAGAGCATCATTGTAAACAATGGCTGAAAATTTATTCTCAAAATCTTTAAAGAAATCTAAATCATTTAAACAACTGACCGTATGCTCGGGTGACGAAAACGAAGGCATATTGACTTTTTCATTATCATTTTCTGAATCTGTTTTCAAATCGTTGACAGAAATTATTTTATAAGAAAATGAATTTTTGTCATAAATTACCGTGTAATCTTCATCGTCAGATTCGTCAAACGATATTCTAAAGTCAATTTCATTGTCGTTAAGAGAACTTACCGTGGGCTCACACGAGAGTGTTACTTCAGATGTTAACGTATTGTTAAAGACTATAACTGGGAATTCAGTTTCAACAGATCCGAGGTCGTGAACGTCTTCATTATCCCAAATCTTACCATACGTAGCAGTTTCCCAGTTATACACCTTACCACGCCTACGAGCTTTTTCTTTCTCAAGCCTAATATATTCTTCCATAGTTATGTTGGGGTCAACCATATTTACCTGTAATAAATTATCTAGGAAACTGAATACGCCGTATAGATGATAGAATCGAATACGCTGTAT
This sequence comes from Tanacetum coccineum, assembly GCA_026074375.1. Lineage (NCBI taxonomy): Eukaryota > Viridiplantae > Streptophyta > Magnoliopsida > Asterales > Asteraceae > Tanacetum > Tanacetum coccineum. Next base: position 3,763 of record BQNB010024864.1, read on the forward strand.
TGGTTTAAAAAAATTATACGCCGTATCCAATAAATTGAATACGTCGTATTGAGACCTTTATTTTTTTTTTTTTATTTTTTTATTTTTGTTTTCACTTTTTTCCTTTTTATATCTATTTTTTTCTTATTTTTTCTTTTTTTTTTTTAAATTATTTTTTTTTTTTTGTATTTTTTAATATTTTTTTTTTTTTGTATATTATTTTCTTTTTTTTCTTTTATTTTTTATTTTTTACTTTTTATTTTTCTTTCTTATTTACTTTTTTTTTTATTCAACTCAGAAGTTCCAATAGAATACTATTTAAAAACAATTAAATGCGGGAATTTAAACAAACAATTTAAACACACAATGCAAATAAATACAAACAGAATTAAATAATTAGATTACACTAAACTAAACTAATTAATGGTTAGAAATACTAATAAGAATAAGGTTTAATTAATTCACTCCTCGGCAGCGGCGCCAAAAACCTGATGTGCTGTCGTGTAGGGTCAATTATTTGATTATCAAGTTTTACATTTATATTTAGCCGACAAACCTAAAACAACACTTTAACGAGCAGTGTACCCGGTCAAGATGGAGTTTCGCGGTAAGTAGGATGTCGAACAATAAGAGTGAAACATTAATCCTAAATTCTATCAGTATTTTAATTAGTTCTAATTAGTCTATTCACTGGTTAAACCTATGATATATACGTTGTCTAATGATATGGGGGTTTTCAGCCTGAGAGACTAGCACAGGTTTGGTGGAGACAAATATTAATTCAATAGACAATAAACACAAAAGAAGAAAATTAGAAGATAGAAAAGCGGTACAAGCCAAATGATAGAAAACTGTATTAGCCATATTAAATCCAGTTCAATGTTGGTTTGTTTGTTTTAGTGCAATGATTTACTTATCTCGAAGCGGCATATCATTCTTAAGACTTAGACGGGACATCATCCTAAGACCTAGACACGATTAATCCTGTCACAATTAACGCATCCGCATAAAACATCCTTTTGTTTAATTATAATATATCGTAGGGAATCAAAGCAGTGGTGATCATGTTAAAACCCTAGCACAACGGGACTTTACCCACTTATTGTTTGACGATGTTTTATATACTGGTAGTCCACTATTCAAATATTTATCAGTTAATTAAAAGCATGATTGTTGAAACATAAACGGGTCACCTACCAGTTCAACTAAGCTCATAATTCAAAGACAAAGACAGAACGTTATTTGTGATCCTATTGGTCCAATAATATAAAGCACGATATGAAGAGCTATCCCGGTATCTAGATTACTTGGTCTATATCACTAGATCCAGATGAATGATAGGTTATATATTCAAACACGTAAACAAGTATGAGGCGATAAACATAATTAAACAATCAACGATAAATTAAGAAATCAATTTTAAAAACAAACCAAACATTGAACTTTCATTAGGATGGCTAATACCCGAGGGTATTAGCTCACAACCATTGTAATTATACAAGCGTAATCAAACAATGAAAATCAAACGATTAAGAGAGTAAAAATTACACGATGTCTTCTATGGATTCATGATCAATGCTTGACCTTGGTGGCTGATCTTCTTTTCTAAAATTCGTCTTCAATGAGTATGGTACAAAGAATATGATATTGCACACTGAAAACTTGTTTTTGAGTCTTCTATTTATAATGTCTGAAAAAGACTCGATACTCCGTATCTGGTAAGGTTGATACGACGTATTGGGCTGGATTCCTTGGGGTGCGCGCTACGTTCTCAATCAATCCGTAATATCTTTCCCAATTTACTTTATTCACTGTATCTTCGAATAGTTATTTTCGTGGATACGGCGTATGGAAACACAAGGGATACGTCGTATTAGGAATTGGTCAAACGCGCTTTCTTGTAAAGTCTTGGCGTGGATACGCCGTATCTCTTTCGTTGGATACGGCGTATGTAGTCAGAAATCAGCATTCTTCAAATATCTTCGTTTTAGCTCCAACTTATGCGCCCTTTAGCTTGTCTTCACAAAACACTCCTGGATTGCTGCGTTTGTCAACTTTAAATCAATTAAGTACCAAATAATTCAATAATTATATAAAAGTGGGCAAAATAGATGGGATAAATGATATAATAAAGTGACGTTATTTGATATCATCAGATGCCTTGAACGAAACCGAAACCAAGAAGTTAACCTTAATGAGACACAAGAGAAAGATGTGTATCATGATGAAGGTGCATTTTTTTATGATGAACCATATTCAAGAAACGATTTTCATGAATCAAGAAAAGTACACTCCACCAAAGAGCGAGTCAAATATCGATGAAGACGATGTATGGTACTTTGAAAACGGTGCAAGTAATCACATGACAGGTAATTACACTTACTCTTATAAATTAAATGAAAATATTACTGGACGTGTTAGGTTCGGAGATGGTTCGTGTGTGAGCATAAAGGGAAAATGCTCGATTTTGTCCGAGTTTCGGCTGATCCGAGTTATTAGGTTAAGCAAAGTTCAATGGCATATAAGATTACGGTTACGCCTGGGGACAGTTCTAGTACACAAAAGGTGAATTCGATTAAGGCCGGTCATGATAATCTCCATGATGTGAATGATGGGGAAACACTAAGTAACTTTACTGCAAAGCCGAACAAAGGTACTTCTTATGCTAATCTATTTACTAGTGAATCGACTACTGGTGAATCGACTAGGAAGTCTTTGAATTTTTTCACTTTATTTACACCGGGGGGAAACGGGGTTGATGTAGTTGTCCCAGTGGAGTCTATTAGAGCTATTAGTAAATGGTTTGCTAATATGGCATATGGTTTCTTTTTGGGAAAGTCGGTGGCTTTTCCTGGTGTTGCTAACTATGTTAGGAACACTTGGGGTAAATATGGACTGGTTAAATCTATGCTTAACTCATCTACCAGGATATTCTCATTCCAGTTTAGCTCTATTGAGGGTTTGGATGCAGTGACTGAAAATGGTCAAGGGTTTATTCGTAATAATCCGCTTATTCTGAAAAAGTTGAATCCAGATGTGAACTTATTGGAAAAAGATATGGGTAATGTTTTGGTCTGGGTTAAACTTTATGGTGTCCCTGTGACGGCATTTAGTAAGGATGGTTTGAGTGCCATTGCTACTAAGCTAGGTACTCCTTTGATGCTTAACTTTATACATCTGACATGTGCATTCAATCATGGGGTAGGTCAAGCTATGTTAGAGCATTGATTGAGGTTAGGGCGGATGTGGAGTTGAAAGATACTATTGTGGTGGCTATGCCTACTTGTTGAGGAGGGGTTCTATACATGTAATATTCGTGTTGAGTATGAATGAAAACCTCCCAGATGTGCGTCTTGTAAGGTTTTTTGTCATGTTTAGGATAGGTGTCCTAAGAATATTGGCTCGGATGTGGTGAAGAACATGAAGAAGCCTAGCTAAACTCCTAGAGGTGTTCCGCTTGGTCCTAAAGTGGGATTTAAACCAGTCAAACAAGTGTATAGATAGGTTTCTAAAAAGAACAATATCAACACTAGTGGTAATAAGACGAAAGATGTGGAGCCTACAATAGAGGTTAGTAATTCAAACATTTGATGTGCTTAATTCGGTTGAAAATGATGTTGATTTGGGTACAAGTGGTAGGACTTCAAATCTGGTTAGTAAAAAGGCTAATTCTAGTGGATCCCGTTCTCGAATGTGAAAGCTAGTAGTACTAGTTAGGGGTGCTCACGGTCCAAAAACCGGACCGGACTGGGCCGACCAAGACCGGACCGACCGAAACCTGACATTGGCCAAAACAAAGCACTGAAGATCGGACCAAAATGCTCTGGTCCGATCCAGGTCGGTCTGGTCCGGTTCGGTCTTCGGTCCGGTCAGGTCCAACAAGGCATAATTGTCGAGATTTTTATAAGACCGGACCGGACCGACAGAACCGAAGACCGAAATTAAGGAAAATGATGAACCGAGGACCGGACCAAAATAGGTTCGGTCTGGTCTGGTCGGTCCATTTTGGGTCAGTTTCTCGGTCCGGTCTGGTTCGCGGTCTATTTGCTCACCTCTAGTACTAGTACTACCCCTATTGTTGAAAAAATTGATAAAATGAAAAGATTTATTATTGAGAGGACGGTTAACCTTGTGGATGATGAGGGTAAACCTTTAAAAAAGATTGATTCTTCAGGTGATCATGATAGTGAGGATGAAATTGCATTAGTTGATAACGATATGGCAAATTTTCTTGGCTTCAACGAAGGATGGCTATGGTACTAATAGTCTGTTGGAATAATGGAAGGAATCTTATGTGAATGGTGAATATAATTTTGACCCGTACGATGATGATATGTATGAAGGCCGGGATATTCTTGACATGATTCAAGATATATACAATAATTTTGATATCAAAGTCCGTGGTCGTAAGAAGAAATAGTTTACTCTTGTTTCTTTTGTAGTCTAGTCACTTTGTGTACCTTCCTTTAAGAAAGTAGTTTTGCCTATGTAACAGACGGAGATGTGGGACTCGCACTCATCAATTGTACTTAATTGTTTTTTGTAGTAATAAAATTTATCGGGGAAACCCTTTCCTCAAAAAAATGCTCGATTTTGTTCCAAGGTAAAAACAAAAAACAAAAATTGTTGAAAGATGTCTATTCTATTCCCTCTCTTTGAAGTAATATGATAAGTCTTGGACAAGTTACAATAACTGGTTATGATATTAGTATCTGAGGTGATTTCTTAACCATGCGAGATAGTTGTGGAAGTTTGCTTATAAAGGTCTAGCGTAGTGCAAATCCTCTTTATAAGACTCAGCTAAAAGTTGGTAAAGAAGATACAAACGAAGTGGGACGGGAATCAGGTACTTTTACTGTTTATGTGACGATATACAAGAAAATGTTACTAATCAGGTTGTAGACGAAGAGGCGAACCCACATAACAGGACGAATGCTACTATTTACAACAGCCCACGAGCTACTGTTCACAACAGCACCGTTACTGTTCACGCTACAGTAACTGATGAACAGGGATTTGATATTGAATCTACGTTTATGCCGATCAAAAGAAACGCGGATTGTTTAATTATGAATTACAAAGCGCATTTAGTTGCTAAAGGCTATGTACAACCACCTGGGATAGATTTTGATGAAGTACTTGCGCCAGTAGCTCGACTCGAGACCATACGACTATTGATTGCTCTCGCGGCCGGGAAAGGATGAAAGATTCAACACTTGGATGTGAAAAAGGCTTTTCTGCACGGTGACATAAAGGTCAATAGTACGTTAAAATAGATGGATTTTCAACAATGCATGCAAGAAAATGTGGTTTATAGAAAGGTGTCCAATGAAGAATTTTTCATTGTTGCGGTTTATGTAGATGATTTATTCGTGACTGAGACAAGCTTGGATCTTATAAATGAATTCAAAAAGAGAATGGCATCTCAATTTGAAATGTCAGATCTTGGTGAGTTAACTTATTACTTAGGTATCAAAGTCTCACAAGAAAAAGATTGTGTGGAGATCAAGCAAGAGAGATATGCAATGAAGATCTTAAAAGAAGCTGGTATGTAAAATTGTAATGCAACTTTATGTCCAATAGAACCGGGACTCAAGTTGTCAAAAGCATAAGATGAACCAGAAGTTGAAGCCACTCAATATCAAAAAGTGGTGGGTTGCTTGCGTTACCTCTTGCACACTCGTCTAGATTTGACTTACTCGGTTGGTGTGGTAAGTAGATATATGCAAAGTCCAAGAGAATCACATAGTCGTGCTATCAAGCAAATCCTATGATATCTTAAAGGTACAACTTCGTTTGGATTTAAATACAATCGTAGTAATGACATGAGACTAGTGAGATATAGCAGTCATAATGTTGATATTGATGATGGACGGAGTACTACTGGACACGTTTTCTATCTTGGTACATCACCCATTACATGGTGCTCACAAAAGCAAACTACCGTGGCGTTATCTTCGTGTGAAGCTGAGTTCATGGCAGCCACTGCAACTGCGTGTCAAGTAGTTTGGCTAAGGGAGGTATTGGTAGAAGTGACGGCAAATGAGCAGGTAATTGTTGAGCATGTATCCAGAGAGAACCAAAGAGCAGACATGTTAACGAAGGCCTTGACGTTCATAAGGTTCAAGGAGACGAGATCGTTACTTAGTGTTCAAGAGTTACCGTCTTCGACTCATAAATTCAAGGGGTGATTTTTGGAGAATTCCTGAGCTTTGGCAATGGCTTAATGCGTGTTGTCAGAGTTATCAGGAAGTCGTCCTAGTTGGAGTAGAAGTCCAACAAGTTTACTTGACGTGCAAGTAATTATCTTCCAGGTTGTTAGATAGTTATTAGGTTAAGTAAAGTGTAATCCTAGTTATAGTCTAACGAGAATAGGTTAGTTTATATATACCGAGGAGGGTAGGGAATTGCCTTTGTATCAATTGAAGTTTTAGAGTAAGATTTCTTCAATAAAGTATTGCGTGTTTCTGGCAATTGTTCTTTTCTTTCCCTGTGTTCGTGTCCTGCAACCTGTGGTGTGCTTCCAGTTTTGAGTCGTGCTATCTCTAATTACCATAAAACATAACTACTCGCTCATATCGATTTTAGTCTAAAACCACAATTTCTGGCTTTCAGACCTTAATAAAGATTTTACCATACGTCTAATAGAAAAACAATTCTGATTTTGTTGATGATATACGATCAAGGATACTGTTTTTAATATTTTATGTTTATATATGCACCCTGGAAAGAGAAGAAATGAAGACCATATATTAATTTACTACTGGCAGCTTTTCGAATTACCCACTCTTTGAATCTATTTGAATAATATGGAAACCTTTAGTGACTGATTTTATGATTCTTAGTTACACTGGTTGTCGATCTGTTACTAATAAACACTTTGTTTGTAGCGACGGATTTTATGACTTTTAGAGACTTTTACTTGATTCTTATAATGGCTAAATCAAGTCATATATCTGATCCTACACGTAAGTCCGTCTATTCATCTTCTAAATCTCGACATACTAAACCGTAGATACATATGAACGTGATTTACATGGTGTAACCATCATTATTTTCTTAGGCATGTTTGCACCCTCAACCATGTCAAAATTTTAACCACAATTAGATAATCAAACCATCAAAGACAAAACTTAAAGAAATAAGTGATGGCTCAGTAATTAAACTCATAGATTTCTCAAGGTACAAACAACATTATAACCATGGATAGGAGATGAACATGAACCCCATATTAATTATAAGATGTTTGGTCAAGTTATTGTCACCATTATTGTAGACGAAAATATTGTGAATGATGAAAATATTTCATTCATTTTAAATAGCATCAGTTTCCCGGTTGATCATGCACTATAACCAACAATTGCAGGATCCCATTTTCCCATGGTATACGAGCTACATGTTGCCTTTGAAACTTCATCCATTTCTTCCTTGCTAGCACCACTGTTGCATATGTTAGCAAATGATCGTGTATGTTTCATGCCATACTGAGTCAACGATCCGCAATGTGTCTCATATGTTCGAACCTTAATTAATCAAACGTGTGAGAAGTTAATAAAGAATGACAAAACAAAGAAAAGTGATATTAAAGTGATAAACAAGAAAGATCAAGTTTTTTTAATCACCATGGATTTAAGACAGTCCCAATCGTCCACGAGAGCCATTCCATCACCTCTTACTTCAACGAGTCTGTCTACCAATAACTCGCTTTCGATCGTTGGAACGCTGCTATCCAAATGTGCCCGATGTGCTGTAATTTCCTTGATTTTATTGAGTAGTTCCTTCTTTTGTTCTGGTTCACTAGTTGATTTCTTGTACTGCAGAGTGTGAAATTACATCACTTTGTTACTAAAAAGAGCATGCATTGATCTAGTGTTGTGTATTTTCTCTTAAGTACATACCGTTTTCCACATTGAATAAAGGTCTGCATCTCTTTGGTTGACAACACCCATGGATTCGGAAGATTGGGATGGATTGGATGTGAAGTTCCAAGTCCATGAACCTTGATAAACTGAAACAGTCTCGTTGCTTATACGTTGTGTACCATATTGCATCACATGAGATCCCTCATAAGTGTTGTTGTTCAAAGTCCTGGTCTTCACCTACAAATGTTTTAAGTGATTTTGAGTCGCAAACAAGATCGGTATCAATACTTGTATCTTACTTGATGCTAGATATATATTAACGGTCGGGGATTTTGAGTTTTATAAAGCAGAAAAAGCCCAATGTTCCAACCTTCAAGTATTGTTGTTCCAGTGTTTCAGACTTCAAGTCTTCTGAGTCACTAAAAGATGGAAGTTGCGAAACATATGTTAGTGACCAATAAACAACAAAATGTCACTAAAGCTACAATGTGTAAAACAATACCTGTCTTCCAACCATGATATACTGTACAAGTCACCTAAACATGTGTCGAACTCTGGAGGAGGGGGAGGGGTCATATCCGGACAATATGCAGCCCAGCTACTCTCGTTGGCATTTGATGCAGTTGTCACATAAATGTTCAGATCTTCGGACATAAGACCTTCAAAAATACTTCCACTTTCACAGGCTTCTACGTATATAACCTACGATGATCATTCGAACAATTATGTTCATTTCTCATGACCAATGCTTAGCAATAATTCAAGATCAAAATGTATATTACCATCTCATTATAGGTACCCATTGCATGCTTCGTTTCCAAAACTTTGATAAAGTCATTGGCGTAAATGTAAGGCGTGAATTCAGGCATCCCTAGGGCAATTAACACAAGACTAATTATGTTAGTAACGAATTATTACTTTGAAACGAAAGACAATTCGGGTAACACAATAGGTACCAAGAATTCCAGGGCCTCCATGATCGGTGAAGTACACAAAGACCTTATCTAGAGGTCCACTCGATAAAACTTTCCCACTTCCCCCTGTCACGGCTGATGCATTACCAAGAAGCACAGCATAGAAATTGGCCGCGGTCACGTTTTCTCCCGTGTAATCCTAAAAAAATATAAATCTTGAAGTATTATAAAGATTTACTTATCGCATTTAGCAAAAATGTCCATGAAGTAACAACAAAAATATATGCCATAGAAACTTAATTCGACAGATCTCTTGTTGAAAAAGCGCTTTCGCGGCTCTTGCTATCCTTTTCTATTTTTATTATTCTTAAACAATACGCGAATTACTGGTTACGAGGTAGTTAATTAACATACCTTTGGCACTCCAGCGTAGACATCCGAGCCATTGGGACTGTTTATAATGACACCAGGCCTCGGATTCATGGGGTTATTGGCAATGTCATCATACATGAACACGATTATATTCTCATCTTTCAACCCACCCCTTTTCAATAGTTGATACGCGTGACAAACATCTGCCTGAAATCGTGAGAAGGTATACACTAATAAATTTTTAGTAGAAGTTATTTCATGTGTTACTAATAAATAGCTAGATTTAACTAAATATCCAATTTGGTATATATATGTGCATGTTGGAAACTATTAGCCGAAAACTTGAGAGGATACGCACCTGATGGCGATAATTACCCCATCCACTTGAACCAGCAACAAGAACAGCCCATTGCGTGCCATTGAACATTGGCTGAAAATAGCTTTTTGAAGAAAATAAACTAGGACGACCAGCTTCGGAAAGCTGTACCACAAGCAAAGTTAGTAGTAACAACAGGATTTGGAAAGCGGCCATTGGAAGAGAATGAATTGAGTGAGTTGTGAGTAAAAATGGTGACTACATGTATTTATACTACAGTTTCTTGAAAAAAGTTTTGTTTAGGTATACTCGAACAAGAAATTTAGCTGTCAATCTGTTATTATGTGTTTTTTTTAGGTTTTTTGAAGGCCAAAGATTACATGACAACTGGTTAAAATAAAGAAAACATTGTATGGATAAGAACAATGTAACATTACGTAATTAATGTTTAAATTTGTACGATGATATCAATATCCAAAATGTTTTGGATTAGATTGCATGTATTTTATTACTTTGGATCAGGGCATCTAGAGCCAGCCGGAAACCTGAAGCAAAGCTCGGACGTATTTGTTTTCTCATTTTTAGATAAGTCTTGAAAGAGTTCGGATTTGTGATAAGTTTTCCTTATATCCCATTAACCTTAAAACAAGTTTTAAATATGGGTTGTTGGTATTTATTTTTATTTTATTTTGATAAAGGGTTACCTTAGTAAATTGAAAAAAAAATCCAAAAAAATTTCCGGATGTTCATATTTATTTTAAATTTATACTTTTGATGAATTTATTATGCATGAAACAATTGTTGCAGAAATTTGAAAAAGTTGTACGCGTACTATATGAGTCTAGGTACGAAACTGGGTGATCATATAGATGAGTTTAATAAGTTGATACTTGATTTGGCGAATAGTGATATCGAGATTGAGGATGAGGATTAATCACTAATGTCACTAACGTTGTTGCCATCGTTTTACGAAAACTTTGTGGAGACATTGTTGTATGTGAGGGAATCTTTGACAATGGAGGATATTCTAGCGACTCTAAATTTAAGAGAGTTGAAGAAAAGAAATGAATGCACAAAAAAAAGAAACTGGTGACGGGTTATATGTAAAGAGAAGGTCAGGTCATTCTAGTAAAGCTCATTCTGATGGAAGTTCACGGTTTAAGTGCTCCATATGTCACTCAAAGGGTAATTTGTAGAGATATTGTCCAATGAAGAAGTCAAGTGGGTCCGTCAAGAAGGGAAGCATGATCAGAATTCTGATTCTTCTAATGACGAGGGTAGCGCCTACTTTGGAGAAGCCTTGGTGGTAGTCGAAAATGATGAGATAACTGAATTGGTAATGAACTCAGGTGGGTCTTAGCATATTACACCTAGGAGGGATTTCTTGTATAACTTTAAGAGTTTTAATAGTAGTTTGGTTTAGTTAGGTGATAACAGGACATGTACTATGAGAGAGACATGGAAAGTGAAGATAGAGTTGCATGATGGTTCAAGCTCTATACTAGAAGATGTTAGGTATGTTTCAGGGTTAAGAAGAAGTTTGATTTCATTGGGTACTCTTAAAAAAGAGGGTTATACTATGAAGATGCAGAAGGGTAGAGTCAGTGTGATCAAAGGTTGTCGGGTTATGATGACTGGGATAGGAGAACGATGTGTGTATATACACTAGAAGCAAAAGTGATGACTTTTTGTGTACAAAAACATGGAGGTTCAAAACAACTTGGATTCAAGTAGCTTGGTCATAAATAAGTTGGGTTTAAACAACTTGATCCTGCTGTTAAAACAGAAGTCCAAGGAGTATAGGTTGAAAAATATGTTTGGTTTGAGGTAGAACTGCAGGGATCTCAAGGAAATCATGAAGTTAAAGTTATTCAGGATAGTAACGATGATGCTGCATTGGCTCAAAGAATGTTAGAGGACAAGCAACTTGAATTAAAGGCAAACACAGACTGCTTGGTAAAGGAGCACAGAAAGGTACAACTTTGTATAAAGGTGGGGGCAGACATTATGGTAACCGGAGTACCAGGTCAAGAGGGTAATGTTGCTGAAAAGAAGAAAGTGAAGGAATCTATGGAAGCTAATCTACGTAAATTACTAAAGTATAATGCCTGATCGACAAGGTGGTCATCGGTTCGAGGTTCCAGCACAAAGAAAAGATGTTGAGTATCAGTTATGTTTAAGTGTGACTTGTAAGGGGGAAATTGTAGAAAATTAGTAGTTAACTTAAATATAGATCGGGACTTAAGTGTACGTTGTAAGGCAAGGCAAACTAAGTTTCATGAGGAGGTCGGTTATGGAGTTTCTTAAACCGACTCTTACATGGTTTACTACGCCCTCATCTCTATAAATAGAGATGTGGGGGGTGATAGTTTTTAACATTCTTCTTTACCTCAATTGTAAAAGCTTTATTAGTGTTTATTAAAATGTTTGTTAAGATATGTCATGTGCATATTCTTGTGAATAACTTTGTAGTCTTATGTTCTTCTTTGTTTATTTGTCTAACACGGGTTTCGCATTCGGTGTTGCAACTTGTGATCGACGTTAAGGTCCTAGTTTCCATGTTCGACATCTTCAGGTTGGGTGTGGTTTTGTTCAACACTGGAATTAGTTTTGAATGATGAAAGGGGACGATTCCAGAAGGTCGTAAGAGGTGCATGGCTAATTGGGTAAATGGATGTCTTTTGTAGGAGTTGGCACCTTTAAACATCTTTTGTCCAACTTTTTAATAGTTATCTACAATATATAATTCTTTTTAAGAAGAATTCAAACTAATATACTCCCTTCGTCTCAAAATTATTGTTCCCCGACAAAAAACACACAGTTTAAGAAAAGTGCATTTATTACTGCTTTCTCTTTTTTATTTTTTGACAGAATGACAGTTTTACCATTAGCTAATTAATTAAAGTCTTCTTTAAAGTTGATAATAATAATTTCAAATAAGGGTAATATAGTAAACTTAATCAAACTTCCATATCTATCTTTAGTAGTGGACAATTAAATTGAGACATCCCAAAAAGGAAACATAGACAATAAAAATAAGACGGATGGAGTATTAAATATAAGATTATATGGAGATTCCAATAAGTACATATAGAAGCACTCTAGAATTCTTTGCCTTTTCATATGAAAATGCATTCTTTTTTTACTAATCAAACATTCAATTAGGGTTATCATCTCGTGTGTTGTTCTTGCTTATGTTGCTTGCTACAGTTTACAAAAGTGTGGGTTTCGAATAGTTTTCTGGAGTGCTTGTGATCGCTATTCCGCTCTAGCTTATTTGTTTTTTGTAGTTAACCAACAAGTGGTATCGGAGCCAAGGTAACGTTGGTTTCTTGAAGTTGGGTTGACAATCCCAACAAGTAGTCTCTTCTCTTTTTAGTTCATCCAGATGAAGTAGTGACGACAATAACATATATAACTAGAAGTATGCACCAAGTATGTTCATATATCTATTCCTCTATATAGATTATATGTTGTGAAAGCAAGACTGAGACTGGGTTACCAAGGGTTTGCTGGATAAAGTAAAGAAAATACAATAGAGATTTGGAACTTAGAAGAAGAGAGGAGAGATCACTAATCAACACTTCGTTTCTTGGCGAATACGAGTGTACTTCTCTTGCACTTGATAAAGAGGAAAGATGAGATAAAGAAGATAAGATGAGATCACATGAAACAAGTTCTAAGAATGTTAGTGATTAATATTTTTAGTGAGAGAAAGAAGAGAGAGAAAGAACTGGAAAATTTCATGTAAAGAGGAATGATTTTCAGCAAGGGGTGAACTAGTATTTATAGGCAGGAAAAATCAACGGTAATTGGCGGCGGTCCCGGCTGCCCCATATATATATGGGGGCCGCTAGACCTATAAGGGGGCCGCCCCTAGACTCCGCTCCTGTTTTTGTCTTTTTGTAGTGAAGGTTGTATCTGCTATGGAACCTTCCATTTTGGGGAGAAAATTTGAAATTCAAATTTTAAGTTTTTAATAAAAAATTTCTTTTAATTAGAAAATATTTTATAAATGTATTTTTGAGAAAATACTTTTGTAGAATTAAAAGTGAGGTTTAAGAGAAAAATATTTTCTTGATCACTAATCATGCTTAATGATTTTATTTATCCATACCTTAAGTGATCACTAATCTTAGAAATGAAATTTCACACTTAATAATTTGTGAACGTTTATTTTTATCGTAAACGTTTTTCCACTTTGTTATTATCAAAACAATGAATGGTCAAAAAATATAAATAACGTTTTTAGACATTATTTGTATTAACAATCTCCCCCTTTTTGATGATGACAAAATATAAACTCATTTTAAATAAAAATAAAGGTTTCAAATTATTAATGAGTTTTATTTCATTTCTTTCCTTTTTTGTCGAATTCAAAAATGATGATCGTTGAGTTGTAGAGGTGAGAAAGAAATCGACGATATCAAGACTCCCCTTTGATGTGAGCTCCCCCACGTTTGGGGCACCAAGTGATCGATCTTACAAAATTTGTTTGCTACAAAACAAAGTTAGAAGTCCAAGTGCAAGACAAATATCTCATAAATATAACACCATAGTTATGCATGCATTTCAACCATAAAGAAATCTCATTCAACACATAGTAGATCAATACCATAGTAGTATGATCATTACAAGACAAGGTAAACATAAATTAAGACATAAAGCATAAACTAGTTAAATCTTGAATTATAGTAGATGTCATAATCAAAAGTTGGCCGTTTGATTATTTGGGTAGGTTAACCATGTGAGAATGGTTAACTAAAGAGAGAGAATGGTGAGGTTGGTGAAGCACGGTTTGAAGAAGTTCGGGTTTAAGGCATAAGACGGGTGAGAAGAAAATGAATGAAGTTGATTTTATTTCTCAATGAATGAAATTGGTTTCTAGAGTATCGAAAACAATAACAAAAGCTTGAGTGAAAGTCAACTTTGATAGATCTTGTTTATCTTGAATCATACATAATCAACCATGGAAGCTTAGAGAGAATAGTAGAGGAGGACAAGTATTCAAATTTCAAATCTTATTAAAATGGAGGGAAAAAGGAAAAGTTTATTACAATGCATCACCCTCTAATGATGATTAGAGGGGGTATTTATAAGAGAAGGAAGGAGCCTTCCCTTCCTTTATTTTCCTAATGTTTCACTTCTAGTCCCTATTCTTTGGTAATTATACTATTTCTTACTTTTAGCATAATATACCTTATTACAAGCTACTTTATTCTAAACAAAATAAAGGATAATTAACTAATTATATCTAAACCACCTAATCCGACATTATTTATGAACTAACAATCTCCCCCTAAGGGTCGATTATTTGGGTTTCTTTGTGGTCTAAGTGGTCTTCCATTCACATACATTTCATTTCTTATCTGGTTTAGCGATACTTCATTTACTTCAATTCTTCTTCAAAGGAACTTAGATTATACCTCATCATTCGTAAGTTTCTTTGTTCATGCCATACTTAACATCTTTATTGTCAACTCTTTTAAAGTTAATTATCTAAATTAGTGTTGATCATCAAAACTTAGAATTCTCTAGAAATGTATCCTCATCATTTCTCTTTCTTGCTAATCTTTTATATGGATTCCCATGCATGGGTCAAAGATGATGGAGAACATTTTGTGCTTTTTAACTCCTGGGAAAGATATTGTTGGTGCAATGAGGTTAACTTTTTGTTGATAACTTTCAATTCCTAAGTTGAAAATCATGCACTTTTACCCATATCACTCGAACTTTAATGAATGCTGATTAAAGACATAGCAACCTATTTCTGCATAGTCAGGAAACTTGCCATTTCATAAAATCACATACATGTCTCAATAATCATTCTTATGAGATTCTTGTATCGGCTCCTGGTATCGACACACTGCATATTAGCTTTCTTGCAACTATCTCAGTGATAAACATTGTGTTTAATGACCCAATTCATATTACGGTCTTGATGACTTGAATGATCTTTGAATTAGATAAATTCTTCTATTTGGTTTCCATGAATCTTTTGATTCTTTATGTAGAAGATCTTTGCATGAGGATTCTTCAATGTTCAACACCATATCGAGGCAAAAGGATTAAATTTTTAAACACTATTTACCATTGGGAAGTTCGTTCTTCAATATCATCATATTTGAAGATAATTGCAGGAAGGCGAACTTGTGAAGTGACTATACTATCTTTTCGGGCCTGAATTTCATTTCTTCAGATTACACAATGAATCTTGATTTATTAGGGAGATAGTGCTGGAGCTTCAGGATTCATTGACAACTTTAAAACTAGAGGTGTGGTCTTGTGGAAGTGGAGAGGACAGAAATTTCGTTTACTTTCCAAACAATTGTCATTTTCAACGAAAATCTTCCATCTGATTAATATGATATAATGTGTCATCCATGAAAGTACTTTTGTCTAACATATCATCAGCATTCTTTAACTTTGCTTCACTCACATATGTCAGTTATCCTCTTTCTTATAAAATCTTATGACACTTGTTCATCTGGTATTTCTATTCATCTGAAGCATAAGAATCACGTTCCAAAAAAATCCTATTCAACTACTTGCTCTTGATTACCTGAAGTTGATGGACCTCGTTCCTCTTTATTGACTTATCCAGACGATGACTCTCCAGACACATATGCTTCATACTCAGATGTCTTCTGCCGCTTTGCACGATTCTCCCCCTCAGGATGAGCATCATCATGAGGATCGTCCTGATCTCTTGGGCGAACGTCAAAAGGTCTACATGTAGTTTGTAGTAACTGAAGATTCTCAAACTTCATCTGAAGTGCAATCCATATTGCTATGTCTTGTTGCTGCAACTGAGGATCATTTTTCATGGAAATATACAGTTGATATTGTTGTTTTGGAATAGATGGTGTTTGTGATTGAACTGGATGAACATGAAGAATATGTCCAGACATATAACTTCTTACTGACGCATCAACTTGAGAAGGAATGTGATTGTCAATTGCTTTCTGAATTTGTGAGGATATTTCAGCCTGTATATTCTCACGCTCTTGTAAAATTGTTTTAGCAATCATCCATTCCATCTCTTATTTAGTCTTTTGTCTTTCCAGAATCAGCCCTTTCACAACATACACTGGAACTTGATCTCGAACCTGCTCAGGAACTTGCTTTTTAACTTGCTCCTTAATATGCGTATCTACCATAGTGGGTAATGATTCGACCATTACTTCTTGGAGATGATCAGCAAGAGTATCAAATGACTTCCTTGACAGAAACCTTTTTTCAAATGTTCAAACAAATATGATAACGTCCCTGTAACTCCTGAAAGAAATTCTTGTGTTGTTTGAAACGAGCAGGTTTGGCTTTGAATAAAGATAGAAGTCGGTTTGTTTTAGATAATTTGGTGCTGGGTACCGTCAATTCCTGGAGTTTCTCAGTATCCGAAGATACGATATCAGTATGAATCCTAGGAGATCTAATTGGTGTAGGGAATGATGTACTCCTAGACTCCTCTACAATCTTCTTTTTCTCCCTTCGCTTTAATTCATACACTTCATCAGTTATTTCTTCCTCCTCTTCATTTACATTCACAGGTATGACAACATTAGTAATTTCCACCTCTTCATTATTAGTGATCTCCACCTCCGGACTTTCCTTATCACTCCTAGGCTCTAGCCTAGTGCCGGGAATATTTGTTTCATCATTCCTAGGGGGTAAACTATCATCAATAACATTCTCTGATCCTTCCATCATCTTTTCAATCTCTTTAGACGCCAAGTGCTTGTTGACCAGTTCCACATTTTCTCTAGCTTCTTGCTCTTCGCGACTTTTGTGCTCAGCAAGACTTATTTGTAATGTATCTTGTAAGATCATCTCATCTGCTTTATCAACAGTTAACACTGGAGCTGGTGAAGTTAGACGTGTAGATCTCCTTTTAGGAAGACGAAAATGAATCACAGTAGACCGTTTTAGAGCACTTGACTCTGCTGCATCCATTTTAGGATTAGGTGACCTAGGGGCGCTAGGTGTCCTATGCTTTCCTTGGGTAGACTCAGTCGGTTGTGACTGAGTAAGAGGAACATCTAACCCAAACACCTCTACATACATCCTATAATGCTCTGTGTGCTTCATCTCTTCATTGATCATCCAATCTGGAATTTGCATGCCAACTTTATCTTTGTGTCTTCCTGAATTAAAGATATTTTTCATTATGTCATCATCTTGCAGATTATGATACATGTCTCAAGCACGTCTTGAAATTTCAAGGAAACTAGTCATGTAATGACTAATGATGATCTTTGTAAATCTTCGATAAGGAATCAAAGATGTTAGATGATGAAGAGAATAGTAAAGTCCTTCCTACAGTAACTTTACATAATCCACGTGAATGTTATTGAAAAGCAATACATCATTTGCATTATCTGTAACGGCGGTTGATCCCATCCAGTGACACGTGTTGTCAAGCACTTAGAAAATATCTTGCATAACGTTTGCCATGGTTGCAGAAGACCAGTTGTCTTAAAGCTTGATGATGTCTTCCGCTTCATTGTACAGCCTAATTGTTGTTTATAGAATGGAACCACGTCAAAAAATGATGGTGGTGGCACAAATGAATTATGATTGTTGTCATTTGCTTGTGGTAGATGAAAGATTGTCCTGAAGTCATCCAGTGTAAGAGAAAGTTCTTTCTTGTCCAGCATAAACTTGAGGCTATACTTTGAACCGTCTTCCTTCAAAGTATGCTAGAACTGTGTCATATAAATCCATGGTACGAAGGAAGAAGCTGCAATGCTGAATCTTAATGGATGATTCTTGATGATGTCTGTCAGAATTTTGCTTTCCAGTGGGCATTGCACATGTTCAAGATCAACTTTCTTGTTAGCATCCATAAGATCATATCTTTTGTTTGGAGGACATAGTTCATCTGGATGAACCTTAGCTACATTTTGTTTTTATGCCATGATGATTACTAAATAAATAAAATTGAGATGTTAGATAACAAATAATTCTTTTGACATTTTTGTCTTTTTCCACTATGTCTGTTTTATATGTTCTGGCAATTCTTTTTGAACATATTTTTGATCAGTTTCTTTCTCATGTGCTTGTTCTTGCTTTTTCTAGCACATGCCAAACGCTTTATTCGAATTATTCTTTTGATTTTTCATTTATGTGTGTTCTGGCATTTCTTTTTCAAACACACTTTTGATTTGCTTTTTCGCGTATGGATTTAGCTCTCACTTTCTGTTTTTAGAATATCCTCACCAGAAATTCTTTGTGACATGCTACTCTTTCAAGAATGATGAAGATTTCTCTTTTGATGTTAATCAAGACTCTTTTACTAAAAAAAAATAAAGAAAAATCATTCAACTTCTTAAAATTGTTTTGTGAAAGAGTATCATTTTGACACAATAACAGATTTTGAGAACTTTTTCCAGAAATATTTTGACAAAAACTTTCTTTATAATGATAACATAGAATCATATAATCACAAACCCACAATTGAATGGACACTAAGTCACTCACTCCTCATTCTGTTCATTGCAAAAAACGGCCGAAACCGGACATGACTTAGTCCACTTATACAATTGAGATTTGGATTTTCAGATTCAAGTTATAAAAAACTTTTCACTTTTACTTTTTGTCATGATTCCTAAATAATGAAGACAAACATATCTAATTCAATAATTGAATGGACACTAAGTCACTCACTCCTAATTCTGTTCATTGCAGAAAACGGCTAAAACCGGACATGACTTAGTCCACTTTAACAATTACGAATAGATATATATGACCCACAGCTTGGAATTCATAAAAACTTGATTTCTTTCTCAAAATTATTTGATGTTTTCACCACACATAAGAAACTGATCTTTTTGTTTCACAAACATTCAAGCATTAATCATCAAAATTATTTCTTTGTCAAAACAAATTCACGTTTCTACAAACGCATTTTTACTGAATTTTGACTTTTCGTCACCACCGAGTTTGACTTTTTGACCCTTCCGATTTTGACTATTTGACTATTACTGAGTTTCACAAACTAGATAAACAATGATTCATTTTAACTTCTGAAAAAACCAAACTCGATTCATTTTATGTTCTATTATCATTTTTTAGACTCCAAACAGTTAGACAAACAATCAAACTCGATAATAATTAAACTCGATTAACACCATATACTTCTGAATTTCAATTTCAGCGACTAGTTAACCATTCCTAAGCTCTTTATCACTTATTTCTACATAAACATAGTTTATTATCGTCCTTGATTTCAATCTTGTTGCATAAACTTGATAAAACACAAACTCAGAATCCTAAATATTACCGAGTTTAAACTCGATAATGCAAACTCATGTATTATTTGAACCACAAATCATATCCACTTACGTTTGAGTAAGAAAAGTAGTTGTAATCGTTGTAATGAACTCGAAAGACTTTTGTTGATTTTCTACTCAAACTTGATAAGATGACTCAGTAAAAGAAAAGTTACAATGGAAAAAAATTTCCTCCTTTTATACCCACCGAATATTTGTTTGAAAAATGACATTTTCAGCCCCTGTGTTTTTCCTTTTCAATTTTAATCATTTATTTCCTAATTTTTGTTTTTCAAATTTTCAAAAACTCCCCCTTGAGTAATGAAAATTTTCAAAACCTCCCCCTTGAAATGAAATCATGTAAAATACTTAGTCCGAAAATGAAGATGTTTGAGGTTTAAAATAAAAACTCCCCCTTAAAACTATGATGTTTTTCAAATTCAGTCTCTTTGAGAGATCATTGTTTTTATTTCATTTACGAAATGATGTATGTAAATGAAAAGTTTCAAGTACTCCCCCTTAGATTATGATTCCGTTTTTTTTCTTTTGAAAGCTTTTTATAAAAAAATTGGAATCATAAATCTAATCATGTGATCTTTTTTAATTATTTGTTTTTTTATATAAAAAATAGGACAAATCTTTTTGGGATTTTGAATTTTTCAATTTTTTCCTTTTTGTTTTTGAAAAAATTATTTACATGTTTTTGATGTATGATCTTTTCAAAAAGATAACTTTGTCAGGCTTTCCAACTGAGTTGGAGTCATACATATCATACCAATGCGATGAACCAGATACTCAAAGTGTTCTTTTGGAAGCGCTTTAGTAAATAGATCCGCAAGTTGGTATTATGTCCCGACAAAGTAAATTTCCACAGTACCCTTCTCAACATGTTCCTTAATAAATGATACCGGATGTCTATGTGTTTTGTCTTGGAATGCTGAACAGGGTTGCATGAGATAGCAATGGCACTCTTGGAATCACAATACAATGGAATCCGGTTGTACTTGTATCCATAGTCAAGCAGTTGTGTACGCATCCAAATAACTTGTGCACAGCATGTAGACAAGGAAACATATTCAGCCTCAGTAGTAGACATCGCAGTACAATCTTGTTTCTTTAAACTCTAACTCACGAGCTTTCCACCTAGAAATTGCAATCCTCCTAATGTACTTTTACAATCATCTTTACATCCTGCATGGTCCGCATCTGAATATGCAATTAGTTTAAATTCGGAATCCTTCGGATACCATAGGCCCATGTTATAGGACTGTCTCAAGTACCGAAAGATCCATTTAACCTCTTTGAGATGTTTGATCGTAGGACATGCTTGATAACGAGCACATATAAAAGTAGCAAAAGCAATGTCTGGACGACTGGCTGTTAGGTACATAAGACCTCCTATCATACGACGATAAGGCATTTGATCAGTAGGAGTGCCTTGTAAATTAGCATCCAGCCTCTCAGTTGTCATAGGTGTACTCATTGAGACACATTCATCTAGACCATGCTTCTTTAACAACTCAATTGCATATTGTGACTGACTTATGAATATGCCACGGGGAGATTGATGAACTTGAAGTCCAAGAAAGAACATTAATTCAACCATCATCGACATTTCAAAATTATTTTTCATTAGGTTTGCAAAACGTTTTGAAAAATCTGGATTTGTTGAACCAAAATAATGTCGTCAACATATACTTGAACAAGTAATATGTCTCCATCGTGACGTCGTGTGAACAAAGTCGGGTCAATAATACCTTTAGTGAACCCATGTTTAATTAGAAAAGAAGACAATTTGTCATACCATGCACGAGGTGCTTGCTTAAGACCGTATAGAGCTTTTTTTAACCTGTAGACGTGATCTGGAAATTCTGGATCAATAAACCCTTCAGGTTGGCTGACATAGACTTCTTCTTTCAAAGGACCATTGAGAAAAGTCGTTTTGACATCCATTTGAAAGATTGTGATATTCTTCTGAGCAGCATAAGCAATAAACATCCGAACAGCCTCAAGACGAGCAACAAGAGCAAATGACTCTTCAAAATCAATGCCTTCTTCCTGCTTGTATCCTTTATCCACAATACGAGTTTTGTTTCGAACTACAATATTCTTAGCATCACACTTGTTCTTCCAAAGCCATTTGAGAGCAATAACATTCTTTCCTTCTGGTCATGGAATGAGTTCCTAAACTTGAAGTCTCTCAAATTGATTCAACTCATCTTGCATGGACTTAATCCAACTGTGGTCTGCCATAGCTTCTTTGATATTCTTTGGTTCAATAGTACTGACGGTTAATGCATACATGCATACCTCAGAATCTGTGTGTAGCTGTTGGCGAGTCATGACAGGTATGGATGGGTCACCAATAACTTGGTCTAGAGGATGATCTTTTGTCCAAATATGTGTTAAGGGTTGTACTTGGTGGAAATTCTGCACATTTGAAGGTTCTAGAGCCGTTGTAGATGACTCAATTTCCTCATGACTTGGAGGATTATATGAAACAAATTGTGAATTGCCATCAAAATGAGCATAATCTTCTTGATTGAATTCATCGGCCTCTATTAAAGAGATTGGAGAGGTTTGTTCATCAAATGCAGTTACAATGGGAGGAGCCTCGTGTTCGTCAATAATAATTTAAGATGTAGAAGACGAATCTTTATGAATTTGAGTCGGTTGTGCAGCGAAATTGATGGGTGTATCAGAAGACTTAGTCTCAAAATATTCTTTAAACACTGGACTGAACAAATTATCCAAATCTTCATTTGATAGAGTATTCATTGTTTCTGCTAATGAATTATGATTTATGAATCGTTGAAGCTCGGGTTCTAAACAATCGTGTTCAGAATCCATAGTTGTGAGCTCGTCAAACTTGACATTTATGGTTTCCATAATCTTTTTTGTGTGTCTGTTATAGATTCGAAACCCTCTTGATGTTTCCAAATAACCAATAAAGACCCCAATGTATGCTTTTGGTTTCATTTTTCCAAGATCATCTCGGTCATTTGTTAGATAACACAATGAACCAAACACATGAAAATATTCAACATTTGGCTTTCTGCCACGTAATAACTCATAAGGTGTTTTGTTATGTCGTGTATGAATGATTGACCAATTTGAGTAAAACAAGCGGTAGCCACTGCTTCAGCCCAAAGAAATTCAGGTAAGCAAGAAAAGATAAGCATCGTACGAGCAGCTTCAATAAGAGTTCGATTACGTCTTTCAACTACTCTATTTTGCTGAGGTGTTTGAGCAGTTGAAAATTGTTGCATGATGCCTAACTTTTCATAATGAGCTTTAAGAGTTGTATTTTTGAATTCAGTACCATTGTCTGTATGAATCTTGCAAACTTTGGCTTTATAATTCAGTTAAGCTTGAGCAATGAATTTCTTTATAATCTTTAGAGTTTCATCTTTCGAATGAAGAAAGTAAACCCATGTATATCGAGAATAATCATCCACGATCATAAGAATATACTTCTTTCCATTGATTAAAGCTACCCGCATTGGACCGTATAAATCTATATGAAGTAATTCCAATTTGGAGTGATCACTTGGAATTAATTTGAGTGGATGAGAAGCTTTCTTGCTTTTTCCTTTTTCACAAGCAGAACAAAAGTGATCTTTTCCATATTTAAACTTTGGAAGACCATCAACCAAGTCAAGTCTGGTAAGATTGTTTATGGTGCCGAAATTAAGATGTGAGAGTCTGCGGTGCCATAACCGTGACTTTGTCAAAGTTGCCTTAGACATTAGACAAACGGGTAAAGAAGCAGCCATGTCAGAAATGGAGATACTCTATAAATTTGATTCGTGACCGCCTGTAAGCAAATCATCTCCTTCCAGATTACGCACATAACATGTCTTAGAACAAAAAGCCACTTCTAAATCGCCATCACAAAATTGTCCAACGCTAAAGAGATTATGTCTAAGACCTTCAACATAATATACATGACAAATAGTGATATTGCCTTGTATATAATCACCATAGCCTGTGATTGCCGCAAAATTATCATTTCTAAAGCGAACGGTGCCCATGAGTTTCTCAATGAAATTTTTCAGCAGTGATCAATCACTCGTCATATGCTTTGAACAACCACTATCAATAATCCACAAAACAATCTGAACTACCTACAACACAAGAAGATACAGCACATGGACAAGTGGGCAATTTGACTACCCATTTCTTAACAGAGATTGATTGTTTTTAAGATGAACGACTATTTTGACCATTCAGTTTTGTGTTAACAAGATACCAAACAACATTTGGTTTTGATTCAAACCATTTTTGCCAGATTAGACTAGTTAAAATCTTGTTCTTCATGTATGTGCTTAAAGACTTATCTCGTAAATTTATTTTATTTGTACTAGAAACCTTATTGTTAGCTTTTGAGGTACTTCTGACATCAATCTTAGGTTTGGAGACTACATAAGTAGTATCATAAGATTTTGGTGTTCTAGATTTAGTGGATAAGGTTCTACGAACATTCGAATGCACATTTAATTTATAATTTGAAAAACAGTTATCATGGCATGGAATAAGCATATTTTGCATACAAGAAACACATAACAAAGTTTTCGCTTTGGAAGTGTTTGCAACATCAACATCAATTACATTCTCTTTGTTTGAGTTAACATTTTCAGATGTGATATCTGTTTGCTTATTTTTTTCTAACGTAAACTGCTACGTTCTTTGCTGGCTTCTTAGAGTTAGCTAATACACTATTCTTGACATGTGAATCTTTATTCATTGGTCTTCTAATACTAGATGCAGCATTCATTCTTGTAGAAGATAAATCATGCTTAGCCTCGTTTGTTTGTGATTCATGTGTTGTGACAACTTTGTACATTCCAGTTGCAATGATATTTTTGTTTGAATTTACCCCTCTTTGTTTGACAGGTGAAGTCTGTAAAGTGACTAGTTTTGACACGACATGGTTTTCTTCTAATTTTTGAACATCGGTTTTCTTTTGAATAACATGTTTGTGTAATGGTGTGACATAAAGAAGAGGTTGAGAACCATTTGTCTTGTCAAACTTAGTATTTACAGACGTACCTTCTTCAACATTTGCCAGTCTAGTTTTTAACTCAGATATGGTAAACAAAAGATTCTGATTCTCAGCACGAATAGCACCATATGCATATGTTTTCTCAGAGACATGATCAATTAATTCGTCCATTTCCGTTTGAGTTTGAGACCGTGTCTTTTTTATTGAATTAAAAAGCTTTTGATATTCTAATTTGACATTGTCACATTCTTTTATCAAAGATTGCATCGTAAAATCCAAAGACACGTTCTCATCTTCAAGTTTTTCCATTTTTGAAATCCAAGAATAATCAAGAGGATTTGTGTTTTTATTCTTTCTTGCAAACCCTCTTGAATCTCGATGGATTTCTTTTTAAGTTGTTCAATTTCAGCATGGAGTGAATTATCTACACATTCATGATTTAACAACACACTTAATTCAACTTCATGCTTGAGAGATACTTCCAAAAGTTGATCTTTCAAAAAATCATTTTGCTTCTCTAGTTCACAAAGTTCACTTTCTGTAGTCTCAAAAACATCTTTCATCTCTTTTATATCCCTCTGAAATAATGTCTTAAAGAATTCAAAATAGAACTGCAACTCGTTTACAATTGCTTTGAGTTGATCTTGACAAAAATCATTGAGTTGTATTTCTTCAGGTGATGTATAAAAAATGCTTGCTCGTTTTCAGTTCTTTTAAATTAATTCAGACAACCATTGAAAACAATTTTTTATTTTATCTAATTCAATGATCAAAGGTGACTCACTCGGCATTGATGTCAGGATAGAAGGAGTTGCATTTGAATTCTTGTCAGAAGGAATAAAAGAAGATGGAAAATATTTTTGCTCAGCAGAAAGTTCTTTTTGAGGAACAAAGTCTTTATAAAGAAAATTTATTTGTGCATAATCAATTGTCCAACAATTCTGTTTATTTGCAACAGCAATTGGATCATTTATTTTTTTCGTACACTTTTTGTTGACTTTTGAAAGCATCATCAAGAGTGTCCTCAGTATCTCTAACATTCAAATAAATCTCTGAATTACCTAAACTAGTGGCAAGATATAACTTTAGACATTGAGAAATTGCTTGCTTGAGTGTATAAGGATTCGGGTACCCCAGATCATGTTTAATTGCTGATCATATACAGATAATGGCTTTGGTCCAAGTATAAACATTCCTTGTAAGGAATTGCCAAGTTTCAAAATTAGATCAACATTCTTTTTCAGTTTGGCATCAAGATCTGGAATAGTGTCATGATATTTATCTTCATTTTCACTTATTTGTCTTTTTAAAATTGAATGAGTCTTTTGAAGTTCCTCATTTTGCCATTTTTAATCTTTGACATCTAAATCTAATTTATCTCGTTGTTTTTCTAGATCTCAAATGATATCTCGATCACGAACAAATTGAGACTGGGCTTGTTGACTAAAATGTTTTGCTCGTTTATCGGCCTTAAGAAATTCGTTGAGATAATTATTATCCTTGTTTATGTTTTCCAAAACCCAAACCCCTTCCTTATACAACTCAAGCTGACTAGTCAAAGTCGTGTTTTGTTTTTGAACTTTTTGAGCAAATATTTGTTGTTTTTCAGCTTCCTGATATGCATTTTTAGCTAATTCCTCTAACGCACATAGATCAGAAACATGTGTATCTTTTTCAATACTGCCACTATTAACATTCCCATTAGGTGAATCAAATATAATATCACTATTAATTTAATCATCACCAATAGTAATGTTACTAATTTTAGTATGAGTTGGATACATTTGTTCTTCATTTTTAGTGTTAGATGAAGATTGTACCTCACTTATAAATGCAGAATTATAGCTTGGCCCAGCATCAGAAGTGTTATCAGCTGGTTGAATTCTGGCCATTAAGCATATGTTTGCACTGAGTTCTTCAATTTCTTCCATCCTTGAAGCATCGGCAAAGAGAAAATCATTTTGTTCATCGGCAAGAATTACTCCAGCTTCATCCTGTTTTGCCAGCAACATTTGTTCCATGAAGTATTTCGAAACCCGAACTCTTGGCTTTGGACAATTCCTAGCATAATGTCCTTTTCCACTGCAGTTGTAGCATTGAACAGTTGAAGTATTTCCTGAAGACGAGGTTCGAAGAGTCCTTTGAACATTTTCGGTCTCATTTGGAGCATTCGATCCCTCTACGATTTCCTCCTGAACATAAGCTCGTCTATTATTTCTTCCAGCATTACCAGAGTTCCTGCTTTGAATATTCACCCTGTCACCTTGAATGATTGCTTGGTTTCTGGTATTGGATGAAGTGCGAAGACGATTATTTGTTGGAGTAGAAAAATTTTGAGTAATGGCTCGAGCAAGTAACAACATTGCAGATGTTAGAGGATCTTCAGAATTGGTGTGAACATCATCCTGCTGGTATTCATCTTCATAATCAACCACAGACGTAGGATGTGTCACATAATAAGACGATGTATTTCTGGAAGATGAACCCGTGTGTGCTACGAGAGCCAAAGGATCATGAGATTTTTCTAACTTCTTTGCTCTTGAGACATTAACCAGTTTCTCGAATTGCTGAAGGTAATCAAAAAGATCATCAAACGTATCCACTGTCAAACGTTTAGCAAGACAAACTTGAGTAACATATTTCAACCATTCCGGTTGCAAGCTATTCATAAACTTTATGTTAAAAGTAACAATTGTAAAATGCATGTCATTTCTTTCCAAATTGTTCATTAACTGAGCAAAACGATTGTAAACAAAAACAAGTGCTTCTCCTGGTTTAGCAACAAACTGATCAAATTCGTTTGTAAAACGAGTTTCTCTATCAACTTTGTTTTGTATAGTTTCCCTTATAAGACGTTCAACTCTTTTCCACATGTCCTTAGCCAAAGTGCAAGCATCCACAGAATTATAAATATCATTTGGAATAGAAAGAAGAATCAAATTCATGAGCTCCATCTCAGCGTCATAGTGCAATAACGCATCTCCTTGTAAATCCTCAGCAGTTTGCAATTTCAGAACTGTGGAATTGTTATGAATGAACATCTCAAACTGATAAGGACCTTCATCAAGCGCTTTGTTAAGCCATTTTTGGTTTTCCTTCTTTCGATTTATATAGCGTCTAAATCTACTTGTCCATAGTATATAACTACCCCTTTCAAGCATGAGAGGCCTAGTCTCAAAACCGGCATCAGCAAGGGATTGTTGATATGTTTTGGATGTTGACATTTTTTGTGATTCAAAGATTGGATCTTTGTAGACGAAAATGAGTGATATTTGTGAGAAGATTTCCAAACTCGGTAACAATTGTGAAACTCGGACAACACTGTTCTCGGATAACAAGTAGTCTAAAACTCGGTACACTTCTCGAACAGAACTAAACTCGGAAAAAAATACTAACAAACTTGGTATTTCTAAAACGTATTAAACTCGGAAATACTCTTAATCCAAAAATCAATTATATCAAACTCGATAGAACCGAGTTTTGAAAAATTCGAAGACTGTGAATTATCAATTACCACAAACTTGATAAAACCAAAATTTATGATGATTGGATAATCCAAAAACACTTATAACATCAAATTCGATAAGACCGAATTTAATTTCTGAGTTTTAAAAAATTGAAGAATTTGTTTTTCAAAATCCCAATTTACGATAAAACCATGAAATTGTGGTATTTTAACACCTTGTAAGCTTATTTTCGAGAGTAAAATCACTATGTCCTTAGTCATACTTTTCGATAAAACCAAAAATGTGAAAACGTATAAAACTTGATTTTAAACCGAGTTTAACAATAACCTCCTAATATATGATTTTTGATAGAACCGAAAATGCGTATATATCTATTACAATATTTTTCGATCAAAAGTAAACTAATAGTAAATGATCCGAGAATCCAAAAACCACTTCCAAGAATGCAGAAACACTTCCGATAACGATAGAAGATAACTGAAAATGCAAACCTCACACGAATACGATTCGTCAAATCCAGTAAAACACTTAAAATACTCGAAATTAATGCCAACACACGACTCAAAAGCTCAAACACTTCAACTGAATTCACCGAATTTCATTTTGAGGTTCTCGAATGTGTAAAAAAAACTCACAAATCGACTCACTCTTATTCTCTAATGGCGTATGATACCACTTGTTTGGTCTTGTTTATCTTGAATCATACATAATCAACCATGGAAGCTTAGAGATAATAGTAGAGGAGGGCAAGTACTCAAATTTCAAATGTTATAAAATGGAGGGAAAGGGAAAATGTTTATTACAAGGCATCACCCTCTAATGATGATTAGAGGGGGTATTTATAGGAGAAGGAAGGAGCCTTCCCTTCCTTTATTTTCCTAATGTTTCACTTCTAGTCCTTATTCTTTGATAATTATGCTATTTCTTACTTTTAGCATAATATACCTTATTACTAGCTACTTTATTCTAAACAAAATAAAGACTACTAACTAAATATAACTAAACCACACAATCGACACTTTTATGAACCTAACATACTGAGCTACTCGAACCTATTCCTAAACCACACCAAGTATAACATAATGATAGTAATGTTATTTCTGAGGTTTTTAGTGTGGAACAAGATGGGGGAACAATAGATCAACATCCTACAACTATTGAGGAAACACATGCTTATTTTGAATCATTATATAATAATTTGGCAATTGAAGTTGAAAAGGTCAACTCGGTCAATCGCAAATGAAAGAAACAAATGCTGATTTGACCACTCAGCTTGCTAGATATAAAAATCAAGAAAAGTGTTTTGAAATTAGTCAAGAAGAATATGACAAACTTGAAAGATGTTATCAAAAGTCTGTTTATCAAGAACAATGTCTTACTAAAAAGATAAATGCACTTCACTTAAGTTCCGGTAAACAAATAACGACTTTGAATGAGGAAATTTCAAATTTAAATAAACAGCTTTCAAAGGAAAAATCAACTATTTCTTCTATTCTTGAAGAAAAGAAAAGGTTGAAGTCTGATTTCAAAATATGCGAAGACGAGCTTCTTGATAAACAAATTCAACATGAGAATAAGATAAAGGAATTAGATAATATTTTGGTTAAAATGGGTCAATTGATTCAAACGATGCACATGCTTTCACCTAAGCCAGACTCGTTTTACCACACCAAACAAAAAATGGCTTTGGGTTATCAAAATCCTTTTTATCTCAAGCAAGCTCAGCAGAACAACAGAGTTTGTATAATGGCAAAGTGTTATTAAAAAAAGCATGATCCTCTTGCTGTGTATGATTCGGAAAAGACACTGCAATTTGCTCAAGAGAGTCGTCTAAAAATGAAATAATTAAACAAAGAAATAAAACCGGCAAATTATTTAAAGATTAGTCATCTTTCGGGGGTTTTTGTTTCTCAAATGACCAAGTCACGTGAAGAGTTGTATTTTTCAAATACTTCCAAAATGGCCAATGTTTCTAAATCATTTTCAATACCAAATGAAGAATTTTCGGATGATACTACACCAAGTGTTGCTCAAAAATTTCTAAATGAGGTAAAAAGCACCATTGTGACTCTTTAACGTGTTGTCAAACAAAAAATGACTTTGGATATACACAATTGGTCATCTTCTGTTCACCAAGAGATTTACAAAATTGTAAAAGATGAATTTTTCCCTATCGTTAACCAAGTTAACGCTAGAGTGCAAAATTTCAAAATACAATTTTTAAAAGAAGCAGCCAAATTTGTTCAAGACTTTAAATCTCTTGTAAAAGAAGCTGATGAATCTCTTGCTAAGCACAAGGCATTGGAATTGGAAATTGAGCGTCTCTTGAGAGCAGTTGTCACTCAAGATATTATGTCTATTGTGCAAAATCCATCTGTTGTAGATTCATCAAATCTCCAAACTGAGCTTGAACGTACGAAAGAACGATTTGAAAATGGTATCATTAAAAATGAGAATGAATATGCTAAACTTTAGAATGATTGGTACAAAAAGTGTGAAGAATGCAAATATGACAAAATTTCATACGATTAAGCTTATAAATGACAGCAAGAAAAGATCAAACAGATGCAAGCTCCAGTTGGGAGATCAAAAGGGTAAAAGTAAGGATACTCCATGTGTATCAAATACCCTTGATCCTTTGTCTCAGAAACTAGAAAATGAGAACATAGAATTAGAGTTTCAGGTTCAGAATTATGAAAAGGAAAATGCTCATCTTAAGACCACATACAAAAACCCTGTTTGACTCTATCTCAGTGACACAGGCTCAAACCAAAACAATAATTGACTTGTTGCAAGATAAATTACATGACATGATCTATGAAAATGCTAAGTTAAGAGCTCAATTATTTGATAAGGTTTTTGAACAAAAGGACACAACCAAAGGTACGAGTGTGAATACTCAGTTTTGTAAGCAATCAATTTTAGGAAAACCGCATATGTTGTAACTCCTTTTTCCAAAATCTAAGGGTCTTCCCAAGATCGATAAGACACATGCTTTGTCAAAACCTGTCACTTCCAACTCGGTACCCACACCACAAGAATTAAAAGTTTGTTGAACAATGATAAGGTGATTGCCCCAGGAATGTTTAGGATTAATCCTTTTAAGCCTTCTAGGGAAGAAAAGTATGTTCCTAACAAAGTTAGATCAAGCGTTAGGACAAATCCGATCACTTTTTCACAACCTCATGTCATCACTAAGAAAGATGTTAATTCTAACTCAAATGGTTTATCTTTTATAGGAGTAGACAACACTGCTAAGACCAGAAGGCCATAGCCTAGGAGCAATACAAAGAATGATAGGATCCCCTCTGCGTCTAAGAGTAGTTGCAGCAAGAATAAAGAAGTTGAAGTAGAAGAACACCTTAGGAATTTACTGCTTTTTAAGAATAAGAAACATATGTCATCTAAATGTAATAACATTAAGCTTGCTATTCGGAATGATAAATCTGAAGTTGTTTGTGCTATATGTAAGCAATTTTTAATTACTTCTAATCATGATGTATGTTTGCTTAATTATGTGAATGACATGAATTCTCGTGGTAAGAAAAAAAAGGCAAATGTTTTAAACACTGAAAATCAAAAGAAACAAAAGCCAAAGGTTATGTAAGCCCTAAGAAAATAAACTCAACAAAAGACTTTGCTACACCTAAGCCTAGTAAACCCTAGATTCCTCCTGCCTTAGGTGGTCACCAACTTGAAGACTTTTGACCTTAAAGGAAAATAATCACACCAGTGAATCTAAGAGTAATCTGACTGCTCCTAATGTTGAATAATGCAGTGTACTTTCTAACCCTCCATAACCTACAATCAAACGTTTCCAAATCTACTTCTTTCCTTGGCAGGTTATCTAATTTGTTTTATGTGCGTCGACTCGGGATGTTCCAGCCAAGCATATGACCGGTAATCTAAAGCTACATATCATTTCGTCTGGAAGTTTTTGGGAACTGTTCGCTTTGGAAATGATCATGTTGCTGTAATTCTGGGTTTCGATGATCTTCAATGGGGAAATATTTTGATCACCATGGTTTATTTCATTGAGGGCTTAGGGCACAACCTGTTCTGGTTGGGCAGTTTTATGATTCAGATCTAGAGGTCGCTTTCAGAAGAAATACATGTTTCGCAGTAAACTTTAGAAGGATTGACTGTTAAAAGAAATCCACAACAAACCCCCCCCTTTTTTATTTAAACAACCCAATCAATCTCTGATGAATATTTCCTCTACTTCTTCTCCAATTTACCATCATCTCGTCAACTCTACCAAGTTTATGGTTATGCATCAATGATTATCTCACCTTAATATGACACCATAAATGACCTTGCAAAAAGATCTTGTTCACCGGTCCTTCCAAAATTCAAATATTCTATAAAGAACACTTTGTCCCTCATGAGAGCAAGGAAAAAGCAAAAGGGCATACTCACCCACCCAAACAAGTTTTCCAAAAATTCAAAGCGAGTTACACCTTCTTCATATGGATTTGTGTGGTCCAATGAGAATATGCAAGCATCAATGGAAAGTGGTATGTTTTGGTGATTGTGGACGATTACTTTCGTTACACTTGGGTACTCTTTCTCAGATCAAAAGATGAAGCACCAGAAGTGATTAAAACCTTCCTGAAGAGAATCATTGTCCTTCTTCAATCTCCTGTCATCATCATAAGAACCGACAACGGCACATAATTCAAAAACCAAATCCTTAAACAATACTTTGATAGTGTAGGCATCTCTCACCAAGCGTCTTCTGTCAGAACACCTCAACAAAATGGAGTAGTGGAACGAAGAAATCGGATGTTAGTAGAGGCTGCTAGAACAATGTTGATTTTCTCTCGTGCATCGTTATTCTTATGGGATGAAGTGATTGCTACTGCGTGCTACACTCAAAACCGCTCCATCATTCACCGTCGATTTAACAAAACACCATACGAGCTCATTAATGGCAGAAAACCGATATCTCCTTTCTACATGTATTTGGGGCTCTCTGTTATCCCAAGAATGATCATGAAGATATTGGGAAGCTTGGTGCAAAAGGTGATATTGGATTTTTCATTGGTTATTCTACTGATTCCTGTGCTTACAGAGTTTACAACCGAAGGACAAAGAAAATCATAGAGACAATGAATGTGACATTCGATGAGATTTCTGCTATGGATTTTGAACAAAGCAGTTCAAAACTCGGGCTTCAAAGCATGACTTCAAGACAAATCAGTTCAGGACTCGATCTTACTTATGCTCCGTCAACAATAACAACTCAACAACCAACTGAAGGTGAATTGGATTTTGATTCGATAAAATATATATATTATATATATAATACCAAATAGTAATAATATAGATAGTATCCCGTTTGATATAACAATTACTTTAGGAAAAGTAATAGTTTCATCTCCCAGATGTCGTATCCCGACGAGAGATGAATTTGAAATCTACGAAAGTATCTTTTTTGATGCTTGAATATCAAATATTTTGGTTTTGGTTTTGAACTAAATATAAAATAACACTAAACTATATTATACTAATTAACAAATAAGCAAAGCAATTAAATGAAAAGAACTATATAAAAAGATATGATTGCTAAGTGACGCGACAAGTCCATCAAGTGTGAATTAAGGTTTTTCTTAACGAATTAATATCCATAGAAAAGATAATTATCTTACAACGTTGGCTTATATTGACAAAAACCTCTTAAAAAGATACTAATTACTAGATGTGTAGTTTGACTATTTTTTCGGATTTTGCCCTTTAAAATATTCAAACTACAAATCTAAATAATCGAAGATTATTAATCAACTAAACCTTCTTTTTTCAAATCCACACTTAATTCCCAATCTGCAATATCACTTAACAAGCACTAATTTAACTACTCACTACGCATAATGATAAAATAAGCTAAGCAAATCATTTTATACTAAAGCTACACTAATTAATTGAAAAAGGATAGAAAATGGAACCGATTTGAAGAGCCGCAATTAAACGAATACCACCCGATTTATTTAGCTAAAGCAAATAATCAAATTCGGTCTAGCTAAATAAATCCTTAAGCTCCACACCTCATGAGTTGACTGGTACCAAAAATACAACACAAAACATACACTATTCATAGAAACAGTTAATATCACAAATGTAATTAAACACTAGGCCCAAAAACGATTCAAACAATAGCCAAAATGCAGTCTAAACTAATTTCTACCAATCCTCGGTCCAACAACGTGGCCCAATTAGAATACAAGCCTAATTTAATCAAAATGAACCCTAGTAAAAGAACGTGGCCTAACAAAAAAAAACTAATTTCCATAATCCAAATGCATAAAATGAGCACTATTTAACAAGTTATGTCACGCAATAAGTTCACTCGAATAAACTAACACACGAATAAGCCTTAACACAAAAATAAGCTATGATTACAATTTCCATAAGCTAACTTCAAAATAGAATAAGCCTTTAACAATTCAAAATAGGCAAACTAAATGAAAACTAAACTCTAAAGTCGAATAAGCACTAGCTTAGCAACAATAAGCTTAACAACCTATATCATAATAAGCTGAGACTTATTTGATAAGCCAAACCAAATAAGTAAGGCCAACCTCAATCCATACGAAAGCTTAAACAAATAAGCAATTGATATCACAATTACAAAATTAAATAAGCACTAGAAATCTTAATGCGAAAAATACCAATTTAAGCACTACTAATAAGCAATCTAGAAGCACTAATAAGCATACGATAGCAACCACAAGGGATTATAATAAGCTAAAAGCATTTAAACTTCTCAAATTTCTAATCGAATAAGCAAATAAGCTCACAAATGATTGAATAAGCAATATCAGCTCACTTAAAACCAAATAAGCTAGTTAGAAACTTATTTTATTAGAAGATGTGAGCTTATAATAAAACAAAGACAATATAAGCACAATAATAAGCTATATCCGAGCTTATTTGAGCTTATTATTTCGAAAAGTTCTTAAAAACATTTGAGAATGAATCGACTGAGCTCGGAAAGCTTATATGAGTCGTTCTTTAAGCGTTTGAGGACTTTTAAGAATAATAAGCTGAGTAAATAAGCATGAGAAGACAGCTTGTTTAATAAGCTAACACTAACCAATGATTAAGCTAAGAAAAATAAGAAAAACACGAAATCCATTAAGCTCAAATCATATTTATTACAAACCCTGAATAAGCTCTTGTGACGAAACCTGCACCAATCATTAGCAGCCAAACCTCGTACCTAACCACGTACCTGGCACCTGACACCCAATCATTAGAATGCCACGTGTCACCACCTGAGTGGTGTCACGTGGCGTAATAACTGTTCTTGACCCATCACCAGACACCGGTAAACAGTGGTCAACGGCGGTCAACGGTAGCGGTCAACGGTGACGCAACACCGTTGACCACCGTCGGGCCACCGGTCAACGGTCGGGTCAAACGGTGGCCACCGCTGCCACGTGGCATGCCACGTCAGCATGTAGGTCCCATGTCAGCCTACATGGCAGTGCCACGTCAGCCGACTGGGTCCCACTTGCCTACGTGGCAGCCACGTCAGCTGCTGACGTGGCGGAGGGGATATTAACCCTCCTGCAGGCTCAAACTCGAGACCTTGAGGTGGTGAAACTATGCACATAGCTTACCGTTGTGCTAAGCATAGTTTCATTTATATATATGCAAATTTTATATTTAACCTACTTTGAATTTGGACAATGTCAATTATTAATAAGGGTTCAAACATGGACGTGTATGGTTCAAATAAGAAAGGTTCAAAGGGCAAGTAAGGTACCGATAGACTCGTAATTTCGTGCTCTTTCCAATGGTGTGATCGTGGAATATTAACGACTTTGTTTGAACCTCGATAAACGTGAAAACATCGTCGAAAGTCACCTCCACGTGTCCCAATTTGATCGCCCATCACCCACTAGTGCGTTTTAGTATTTTTAGTTCGATTAATAGTGTTTTACGGGGTATAAATGATGTGTGTTTTAGCACATATCAAACTCCCCCACACTAAGCCATTGTTGGTCCCACACACAATGTTTATAAACAAGCCAGGAAGTAAATAAGTTTATCCCCTTTTAACTTATGACCCCTCACAATCAAACAAGAACAAAAAAGGTCCATTAAGAAGGTTCAAAAATCATTTATTTCGCAAACACCCCCGTTTTAACCACTTATTCAATAATAGATAAAAACTAAGATAAAAAATAAATAACATTATTTAAAAGGATTTAAGAACGGGATTACGTCATCCTTGATTTTTATAATCCCCAAACTAAGCTTAAAACGAAATCACAGTCACATAGAAGATTAGACGCTAACACTACTCAAAAATGCTAATTGTGTAAACGCAGCTACTTTTCGCTCCCTTATTCCTAATTTCCTCTAAGGATTTTATTATTATTATTATTTGTGACAAATAAATTATGGCCTTATTATTATAAAGTAAACCCGGTTTAGACCATAATTAGTTTGAAATCCTTTCCTAAAGAGACGATATAGTGAGAATAAGGTCCACATTAAGGTTCTAATTTCACATGATTTAGGGGTTATCCTTTTTATTTCATCCGAAACAACTCAACTATGAGTCCAGAGACGGAGGCTTTACTTAGATAACCCTAGAGTCAAAATATGTCTTTATTATTATTATTGCAACATTATTAATCCCCGGTCCTTTAAACAACTGCCACATCGGTATGCGAGCCGACCATGGTCCAGGAGCCTTATTTTGACCTCGGTGATCCTCGACCTTTTTGAAGGCTGCAACATCGGTTGTGAGCCAGCAAGATGCAGCAAACTTTTATCAGTCTCGGATTATTATTCTTACTACGGGCCTTCTTTTGAAGACTACCACATCAGTTGTGAGCCGACAAGAGGCAGTAAACTTTTATTAGCCTACATTTTTTATTATTATTATTACCTCCACCCTTTAAACGACTACCACATCGGTTGTGAGCTGACAAGAGGTAGTGGTCTTATTTCGGCTTCGGTTTATTACATAACTATTATTATTATAGCCAAATTTTAAGTCCTGTGGTCTTTTAACTACATAAACAACGGTAGCGAGCCGTCAGGAATCGGTAGCCTATTTCCCCACAACACTAACGGAACCTCGATGTGTACCTTACTTTCACCAGAAGGAATCTCTACGAAGGGATTTAAACTAAGAATCGCAAAAACCAAAGTAACTTTATTTATTTAACAATTATATAACATTTATTAAGCTTATGGGAGCAAAAAGCCACAATTAACCTCTATGAGCTCTAAAGAGTTCCAACTACTCCATGTTTATCATCTAACTTATATAAAACTCTATCATTTTTCGTTCTTTGCAAAATTTTAAAGTTTAGCAAACGCTTATTCTAAAAAGCTAAGGGGAAAGCTAGAGTTTAAAACTCGGTCAAGTCAAAAGCTACCTAGTTTTATGGGCCTACTTATTTCTATATTTTTTATATTTTCATCATTTTTTTTAATTTTTTAATATATATATATATATATATATCATAATAAAACAATAAAATTTTAAAATTTTGGTTAAAACGGGGTTGCATGGGAACACATATAGGCACAGGTATGATCACATTTCGGCAGAAATCCCCCCACACTTAGAATAGAACATTGGCCTCAATGTTCAAAAGCATCGGGTTTTACCCCCACACTTAGGAACGGAAAAGGCAAATGCAAAAAATTCCAAGTGTGAAAGGGGTAACAATACATATATAAATGATCAGGATTAAAGATTCCAATAAGTAGAAGATTAAAGACCGGATGATTAGAAGATTGAAAACAAGCACTGGTCTTCACAATCTTAAGGAATCCTGCAAAAATGGTACCACACACCAAAGAAAGAAGCACGCCCCCACACTTGGGCTATAAAATCACACACTCATTTCTTAAGAAAATCGAAAGAAGAAAAGACACGGGTTGCCTCCTGAGAAGCGCTTGTTTTTGTTAACCGAGTCTTGAGCCTGACTTGATTCCCCATACTTGATTTGGTCAAGGAGGATAGAAATGGAGATAAGGAACATCCAAGATAGGAATGTGCCCTACATAAATCATCATCAGGCTTTCAGAATCATTAATAAGCTGAAAAACTTTAAAGCCCCGAAAAACAAGCGGGAAGATGGTCCCGATGTCCTCCTAGTCTGAACACATTCTCTCGAATGAGTTCTTCCCATTGCTTCATGTCGAGACTTAATTCTTTGGTGAGAATTTGATTTGGATTGAGGGAGACCATTTGACTTTTAATGGTATCGTCTACCATGACACGTTCTAATTTAAGAAGTCGATGAATGTCGTCAGGAGTAGGAAGATCGATGCAATATGGTCCCTCAGTTTCTTGAGAATACTCAAGAGATGCAAGGTCCCACTCGTTTGTAAAAACGGCTTAACTATTGTATGGAATTTTTAGGATTTGACCGAATTGAGCCAGAGTAAGAGTTATGAATTCGTATTGAATCATTAAAGAGATGACAAGATAGCCCATATTAATTCGGTTTGTACGTGTAACTTGCAATTGAAACGTCTAGAACGGAATCTTGGAAACAACCAGTTCGTTGATTTGACAGAGAAATTTGAAGACGAATTGTTAGTGAAAGAGACGCTAGTGTTGTTGGATTTATAGTAGGCTTGATCAACAACGACCTTCTGAAATGTTGCGGTTTTAATACGGTTTGTAGATTTGGGAATGGTAGGGGAGATGCCAGGGAATTTGGATACTTTTGGTATGTAGGGTTTGGTGAGAGATATATCGGTTGTAGTAGCTTTCGGCATTTTGTCACCTAAACAAGTTATCCACAACATAAAATGTTACACAAAAAATATAATAAGTAAAATGAAATTTTAAAAAAATGACAAATGTGGGACAAGGATTACTTCGACTCTAAAAATAAAAACCTAAGAAGTGATCCATATGTTCTTTAATTTATTTTTTGACTTAATCTAGGATGTTAAAGAATATATATTAGTTATATATTTTAACATCAAGATAATGACCCAAATACTCCCTTATTAATATAAAATTTGTTTAAGCTTGTCAAAAACTATACGTTAAGTATATATTTTGTTGGAAAGTATAAGTTTATTAGTTTTGACTTTGACAAAGGTTAAATAGTGTTTGTTTTGACTCAAAAACATGTTTTAAAATGTTAAACTAAACGCCCCTTTATTTTATACCTTTCATAAAATGTATCAATATATATATGAATTATATATTTTGATGACTTATACAAGTTAGTTAAGTGTTTATACGAGTGACAAAACTATAGTGATGGTCATTTCGACTCTAAAAATTGATCCTAAGAAACGAACCAAACACTCCTTTATTTTTATAAAATATTACTCATTGATTTGAAAAATATATACATATGCTTAGATAATCTGTTTTTACTATTCATCGTCGTGCCCAAGATTAACCTTGCATAAAAAACAAAGGGTAAATCCCAATTGACTACGTGGCTAAAAGATTCGAGTACTAAGCCACAACTCAGCAAAGAAACGTCACCTCAAGAGCTATGATTGGTCAAGAAGGATCAAGGAATGACATGGTGGATTCAAACAAACACACCTCTGATGGGATTTTGTACTAAATCCTTTGTAAAAGAAGCACAAGCCCTCCAAAGATGTGGGATTGCCAGCTTGGCAATCCGTGTGCTCACTTGTTGATCCAACGACTACAATTCATGATCCAATCATTGGAAGAAATCAACGGATAAGATCAAAAGATGGGAGGAGTGTGTAGAGGCCTAGAAACTTCCTCTCAAGCCTATAAATAAAGGAGCACCCTCACTCACAAAATAATCTAGTGTAGCTTTAGTGTAGACATAGTATTAGCTTATTGTATTTTTAGCTTATGGTAGTTTAAACTCTTGTAATTTTCATTTAAAGCTTTGTAATTTAGTTTTCATTAATAAAATTTGCATTTTACTTTAAATCTTGTGTTTAATCTGTCTTTACTTAATCTACAATAACAAGTGAAATGGTGTAATAAAACTCAATAAGCTCTTAATAAGCTGTCATTTCAATTCATAAGCTAAGTACTCATTCAAGCTCAAAAAGCTTAACTGAGCTTTATTATACTCATTTCCTCCCCTAAATTTACCTAAGCTTTGGATAAGGATAATAAGCCAATTTAGGAAGGGCTTATTGGACCCCACCAGCTTGTTCTAAACAAGATGGAGCTTGTTGATTTAAGCTCATTTGAGCATACACCTCTGTTTAGCTGAGGTGGAGGTATCATCTACTTTTCCTTTGTTATTTTCTATTCTATTTTTTATATAAACTTAGTTTAAATCTGCATTTTAGCTTAAACTGTTAGTTAGTAGCTTATTGTTGTTAAATTTAGCTTAAACTTGCTTATTATCTTTGCTTAGTGCTTATTTAGTTTAAATGTTAGCTTAAATCTAAATCTGCATATGTTAGTTTTAAAACAGTTCAAAAATACAAAAATAGTAGCATAGTATCTTAGCTTATTGTTCTGGCTTATTTGTTTGCTTAATCATGTTCATTATGTTGGTTATAAGCTGTCTAGTATCTGGTCATTAAGATTTGTGCTTTAAATCTCAAAACTATAAGCTGAAAATGGATTTTTGCATTTTAAAGGGGTGTTTGGCATAGCAGTACTAACTGAGAGTTAGTACTGCTAAGAGCCTTTTGCTCTTTTAAATTGATTTAAAACCTCATTTTAAGGCTTATAGTTAGAGGATTTAGGGTATTATTAAGTTTAATCTAGTCTTTATCAAGTTTACTAGTTGTTGATTTGAATCTGTTATAAATAATTTAGTTTAGAATGCATTTTAAGCTTAAATCTGTTCTAAGTGTTTATATTGCTTCATTTGCTCTTAGTTAAGTATACTTTAGGTGTTAGAATAGAAATTTGTAACCTGCAATTGTTGGATTTAAGAATTGGTTAATATAGTGGTCAAGTACATCAGTAGTTAAAAAGCTTAAAAGCCATTTTCAAGCTGAAAAATCAGCAGGTAAAAGTAGGTCTTAAGTTTTCAAATTAAGTAAACTAGTAGATTGTAGGCTAGATTACATTTGTTTATGCTTATTTTGTAAAAATTAGTCTGTTAGCTTATCTGTTTTTAAGTGTAAAACCAGTACTTTGTCATTTTTCATTAAACTTTGAAAAACAAAAAAATAGAGTAGATAGCTTTTTCAACCAGCTTTTTCTTTGATCATTTGCATTTCAAAATACTTTTCAAGTGATGTTTTCAGTAGTCTTTAAGCCAAGGTTTAAGAAGGTATAGGGCTTATTATCACAAGGATCCATTTGGTTACTCAAATTTAAGCTCAAAAGGTGCTATACTGTCTGTTTGGTTTCCAGTTTAGTATAAAAAGCTTAATTTGCTTATTTCAGCTTGTGGCCTTTTCTCTTGCTTATTTCCTGTTTAAACTAGCTTATTAGGTTAGAAGTCAGTCTTAGTAGCTTATTTGATTTAGTTTCTAACTTATCTTAGTTTTTAGCTTAATAAGTTTTTAGAAAAGTTGTTTTCACAAAAATAATTTATTATAAGCTGTTTTACAACTTTGCTTTTTAGGCTTTTGCAAAATAAAAAAAAAGGGGAAACTAAGAAAGTCGGGGGTGAGCAAGACTCGAACCCCCGACCTCAACCTAGCATCAACCCTTTTATAAACCTCACACACACACTCCTTACCAACATGCCCTGGGGACTTTTTTAGTTTTGTATTGCACAATTAATTCCTTATACACATTTTACACTTTTTAGCTTATTAGGCGTTTTTAGCTTATTTCACAGCTTATTCGATAAGCTGTTTTCCCCATCTTATTTTTCCTAGATTCCTCACCGTTCAAGCTATTTTTCGTGATTTTTCCAGTTTTTTTATAAATAGT
Source organism: Tanacetum coccineum (assembly GCA_026074375.1). NCBI lineage: Eukaryota > Viridiplantae > Streptophyta > Magnoliopsida > Asterales > Asteraceae > Tanacetum > Tanacetum coccineum. The sequence continues at coordinate 45,786 of BQNB010024864.1, forward strand.
TTAGTATTTTTAAACATTTAATTTCATTAAAATTGTTTTTAATTCATAAAAAATTATAAAAAAGTCAAAAAAATATAATTCCTTTTTAGAAAATTTTCTTTTAACATTTAGAACCTAGGAAAATTAGATTTGCTTTCGTAGGGTTTAAATTGCGAAATCTTGTTTTTTAAAGAACGAGATTGAATCCCGTTCATATTTTTAGTGATTTTTAGCTTAAAACTCTTTCGTTTTTGGTCTAGTTTTCTTTGCCCTAGCTTTTTAGTCAATTAAATCTTATAAAAACCAAAAAGATCATTGTAGGACTTAATTTTGATAATTTAGGGTTTTTAAGCCCCGTTTAGGATTCCCGATTTGCGTTTTTAGTTAAAATTTAATTTCCCGTTATTGTTTTTTCGTAGTTAGGTTTAATTGTCCCTTTATTTGCTCACTATTAGGATTTTAGAAAACAAATCATCTTCGAACCAATTCAAGTCATTGTCCAAATAACAAACGAGGTCTCAATTTCATAAGTCTTTGGGAAAACGACCCGGTAATCACTTACCGGTTAAACGTACGATATTTTTGTGTAGATTTTTACTTTTAATCTTTGTCCTCAAGGATTATTAGTGAATTTCTTTATACTTTAGTATTATACGTATATAAAATATCGTATCACACGCGTCCTAATTTGATTCGCCCATCACCCACTAGTGCGTTATCACGTGACAAAGAATGAATTTAATTTGGGGCATGTGACGGTGACGTCACCTGACGTCACCCTTTTTCTTTATACAGATTTTAGATTTTGGGCTTAAGCTAATTTGGGCTGGTCCGGCCCATTAAGTGGGTTACGGGCTGGCCCAATGAGATCTGGGGGCACCATTAGACTCCTTTTCTCGCTCTCTTTCTAATGGCATGCTAAGGGACTTTTCACGACTTTGTCTTGATCTTCATTATTAAGCACTCTTGACCGAAACGAACCCACAAATACCCGTTTTTGCATTATTTTCTATCCGTTTTACCTGCAAGACATAAAAATACCAAACAGACATATTTGCAATATAGTTAAGCATATTTTAGTATTTTTAGTCCGATTAATAATGTTTTACGGGGTATAAATGATGTGTGTTTTAGCACATATCAGATTTACTGTTCGAAGCTATGCATGATGATTACATTGGTGGTCAACTGTCAACTTCTCCAAGAACTACTTCGGCTGCTCAAGCACCTCCAGTTCTTCAGAATCCAACGACAACTACAACAACAACAAACACAACACCTACACCAACAAATTCATCCTCTCAAGATACAAATTTTCAAAAAACTTCACAGGATGTTGACGAGCTCGAAACACAACAACAACATGTTTAACATCAACCCGTAACAATTGCTGATGATGTTCCAAATGCTATGTTCGATGAAAATACATTTGTAAATCCTTTTGCTACTCCATCCACAAGTGCTGCTGAATCATCATCTTCACAATATGTGGATCCATCGAACATGCATACATTTTACCAACCATACCCTCATGAATATCAATAGACTAAGGATCACCCTCTGGAACAAGTGATAGGAGAACCCTCACGGCCAGTTTTGACAAGGCATAAATTCTGATCTGATTGTGACATGTGCACGTATGCATTAACGGTAAGCATTATGGAACCAAGAAATGTCAAAGAGGCTATGATCGACCCGGCATGGATTGAATTAATGCAAGAAGAGCTTCTTCAGTTCAAAAGGCTTGATGTATGGGTGTTAGTTCCTCCTCCGAATAACATAAAACCTCTTACTTTGAGATGGTTATTCAAAAACAAGCATGATAAAGAAAACACGGTCATCCAAAACAAGACTCGTCTAGTTGTGAGAGGGTACCACCAAGAGGAAGGAATAGATTTTGAAGAATCCTTCGCTCTGGTTGCTAGAATTGAAGCTATCAGGATATTTTTGGCATATGCTGCACACAAATCGTTCCCTGTGTTTCAAATGGACGTGAAAACTGCTTTCTTGCATGGTATGTTAAGAGAAGACGTGTACGTGTGTCAACCTGAAGGTTTCATCGATGCTGATCATCCAAGCCATGTCTACAAGTTAAAGAAGGCACTATATGGGTTAAAGCAAGAACCAAGGGCATGGTACGATGAATTGTCAACGTTTCTCCTACAAAATAACTCCTTCAAAGGCACAATTGATCCAACGTTGTTTATAAGAAGCTTTAACGATGACATCTTAGTGGTACATGTCTATGTTGATGATATTATCTTTGGTTCTACACACCCTAGGTATACCCAACTGTTTTCTGACCTCATGAAAAAGCCTCTTTGAAATGTCGATGGTGGGGGAAATGACGTTTTTCCTTGGTTTACAAGTTAACCAATCCCCTTGTGTCATCTTTATAAACCAGTCCAACTACGTGTTAGAAATCCTTAAAAAATATGGAATGGAAACTTGTGATCCCGTTGGTACTCTAATGGAGATCAAAGACAAGCTTAACCTGGATCAAAATGGGTCTCCAGTCGATGCAACAAAAATTGTAGCATGATTGGTGCCCTAATGTATCTTATGTCTAGTAGACGGACATTGTACATGCTACTTGTTTATGTGCTCGGTACCAGGCTAAGCCAACCGAGAAGCACCTCAAAGAGGTTAAAAGGATCTTTCGTTATCTCCAGGGAACTGTTAATATGGGTATCCAGTATACGAAGGATTCTGGTTTTGAACTAACCGGATTTTCAGATGCTGATTATGCGGGATGTAAAGACACCTTCAAGAGTACTTCCGGTGGAGCTCAATTCTTAGGCAAAAAGCTGGTTAGCTGGTCCTCAAAGAAATAAGACTTTACTGAGATGTCAACCGCGGAAGCAAAATATGTGTCTCTATTCGCTTGCTGTACCCAAGTCATTTGGATGCGGACATAGTTAATAGATTATGGCTGTCACTTCAACAAGATTCCAATCTATTGTGATTCGAAATCAGCCATAGCCATATCCTGCAACCCGGTCTAACACTCGAGAACAAAACACATCGTTGTCCACTACTATTTCATAAAGGAACACATGGAAAAGGGTACGATTGAACTGTATTTTGTCAAGACAGATTACCAACTGGCCGACCTCTTCACCAAAGCCCTTTCAGCAGATCGATTCAACTATTTGGTTCATCGCCTTGGTATGAGTCATTTATCTCCTCAGGAACTTGATCGTCTTGCAAAATTATAGTAATTCTTTGTATATATATTATCAGAAAAACAAAATATAAAAATATAAAACCTATAAAAGCAAAATACAAAATCATAAAATTTCAAAAATACAAAAATAATCTTCTCCGACATGTCTCTCGACAATCGATAACATTTGCGCACCTAGAAATGTTGATTAATATTAACACGGGTGCATAAATGAAGTTCGAGCGAGAGTTTTAAATGCTTTCAAAACATGTCCTTTCACTTTTTCTCTGCGACTTCTAAGTAAATGTCAGCTTAGGACTCGGTCTTCAAAGAAAGGAAAGTGTTCATTTATGTACATTTATCCTAAAGAACAGGAAGTTCATCTCTTCTTGGTCTTGAGCAAAGTCATATAAACATTCAAAGTTTTGAATGCTCAAGAGAAGGACTAAGGAAAATGATGGTAAATTAGATATATCTCACATATTTTCCTATTGAGCACAATTTTTCAAGATATTTTCAAAAAGAAAATTTCAAATTCTTTCAAAATTATGTGCTCAGCAAACTCCCACTCTAAGTTTTCACTCTATTCTATAATTAAGGGGGAGTATCATAATATGATTCATTATGCATGCACTCTTGTTCTCCCAAGACTTAGTTAGGATGATATGAATTCTGGACATTAACTTGTTTTTAATTCACTAATTGTCTAAAATTGTAAACACATATGCAGTTTTTGAGGGGGAGAATAGTGATTAAAATGTGATCAATACAGATTAATAACGGATACGATCTTCAATCTATAAGTGTGTTCCTAACCCTCGCATGTGCAAAACTCTTTCATAATATAATGCATATGTGTAGGGGGAGCTTTTTGGTAACTGGAAACACTCAATGTGTCATAAATGATTTCTCCGACATGTTGATTGATTTTTTATCAAATGTTTTTATGGATCTTCATGGCAATACACAAAGACTGACCAACTATTGTTTCTTAAGGAGTCATAAGGCGGTTAAGGTTAGGTATATTCATTCCATGATCCAGCCATAACCGGAGGGATCTACCCAGGAACACTCCATTAGATATAGTAGATGTCCTAGGTATGATTGAAAAAAGGAGTAAAGTGAGAATAAGGGAATAGTGCCGACTGAGTTGGAGATAGTGCTCGAACAAACCCAACAAGGTACTAGTCATGAAGTATCGGTAAGCACTGAAGGGGTTGAAGAATGAAAAAGAATTGTAAGGATAAATGGTGAAAAGAAAGAAGCCCTCCATACAACCCTAGGCAGAAACTGGGTTAATACATAACCTATCGGTAATAACAAAGATGATTCTAATAGTGAAGAATGTCATCCTGGAACCAATGATGCAATGCACAACCCTCCCTAGCCACTCAGAATCTCTCAAAAGATTTCTGTTTCATTTCTCACGGAGATCAACACATTTCTAAAGGCTTTCTCATTCCGAGATCGTTGATATTAAAAAGGTGGCAGTCTGCTCAAGCCTTCGATTACCAAATAACAAATGTGCACTTATAGAGTCTAGAGCCAACGAGATTCATCAAAAATCTCACTAGGACACAAATTCCAATATACAAAATGTCGTACATCATTATACAACATTTGGTATCAATAAGTCCTACGCATTATCCTTGTGATAATTGCCAGAACATCAGAGTGATACTCTTTAGTATTCATAGTGACGATGGAAATCCTTCTTGAGCCAACATCAAACAAGCTCTTGGTAGGTGACTTGCGAGATTCTAAATGAATCAAGCTTATGTCAACTCGATATCGATTTTGGTCCAGTATAAGATTTGATGACTCAATCAAAAAGATAGTAACTATCTGATTCACTCTTACCGTGCTGTCTGCTTTGAGACATTCCGCTAATGAGAACAAGCAAGTACGGTGAATCTAATGCAACCACGTTAGAGGATCTAATACTTTGAGCTGGAAACCCTGCCAAGGAGGTTCTTCTAAATTGAACCTACCTGATCATAGGTACAGTATTCATACTATAAAACGGTCCTCACAGAACCAAAGGTTAATGTTACCGAACTCAAAACGAATGACAAAGCCATATTCGTCTATATCTCTTGTTTATTACTAACATTAATTCTCAGGTATAAGTGACGGCGTTACAACCTCATTCCAGCGGAGTCAAGATTCAAGAGCTCATGCTCAATCGACAAAGATATATACATGATGAAAGCTCAAACTATCAAAGTCTTCCGCAATCTCTGATGTACAAGCACTTCCTCAAAAGAACATTTTTGACAAGATTGCCAGACAATAACAAATATATTTCTTACAATTGGATCAAGTACTACTCTTACCTTGATGTGGTACAACTAATCAAGTTAAAGAAAATGTTGAGGGAGATTGTTAGCAAGCTTTCAAGACCTTAAGCATGAGGGTTGAGACACAAGATCGCAAGGTGGCATAAAGATTCAAGGATAAAGATTCAGAGATCTTAGTAGTCAAGACAAATCAAGGCTAAAGACAACGATATCAGTATTTTGTCAAAGAATATCAAGTTAAAGATCAAGATCCAAGATCATAAGCATGCAAAAGGATCGTTAAAAGAATTCCCAAGAACACAAGGCTCCAAGACTCAAGACGTCACAAGAAGGATCCACAATTGAATAACCACCCCTTAGGGGGAGATTGTTAGCTGTATTTTAGTAAAGTGATGGTCATTATCAATCTCGAGGTTTGTATAAGAAAACATAGTCTTACGGGAATTACTCTTAGGCTTAAAGCCCATGTGTAATAGGTCCGACCCAAATGACACATAAGAAAGCCCACAAGGCTTTTCCACTCCATGTACTATATAAATCCCTCTCGAAGTGTGGAGAGGGTGTTGCTTCTCATTTTTCTTTTCTAGTGCAAGTAACCATCTTTATTTTCTCTCTTAGTCTCTCTCTAGTTCTTTCTCTCTCTAAAATCTGTTTCTTATTTTTATGTTCAAGGTGATGAAATGATATCATCTAACAATAACACATATCTAATGAATCAATATTTATATTATGTTTATCTTGTTCAACCGGATATGGTTCATTGACAGATTCAGGTTGCTCGGGATGTTATTGGTCATTTTCAAACACATTATAGTTATCATCATCATTTTGTACCTTTTGCAATGGCTCAACATCAAAGATGGGTCCAGAATTGTCAGCAGCATCTGGAGTAACTTTTTGAATTTGTTCCATGTACATATAATTTGCTTCCAATTCCTGATTGCCAAGTTCATCATCAGTGTCATCCTTCTAATCAGCTTGTTATGCATTCAACTGAACTCTAGCTTCCTATTGCTTACATAATAGCATCTTTTCCTTGTGATAAGCTGCATCCTTTGCTCATTTTGATTTTTGACATTCCCTTTATACATGCCCATATTCCTTGCATCTATAACACTAAATCCCAGAGTTTTGCACTACCTGAGTACCTATATTCTCCCTAGCCCCAGCAACATTAACTACCCTTTGATTATCATACCCAGTTCCTTTGTTGATTCTTATAGAATTGTCTTGATTAGTTCTACTGGTGTTTAATGAAGTTTTGAGGTTGTTGTTGGTAGGTTTGTAGATTTTCTTGATTGATAGAGAAATTAAGGCCACGAGTTTATCAATCTCCTTCTTTTTTGACATTTCATAATCATCAGCAACCGTAGCAGGTTCTTGATCATAAGTAGGTGGAGGAGAGTTGAGAATTACTTTACTTGTGTTTCTGGTAGTAGCTAGTTGTGATCTGGCTGAGGAATTTTAAGTGTAGTGATTAGGATGGTTTTGAGGATGGTAAACTGGTTGTTGTTGAGCAACAAGTGCAAGTGGATGAGCAGTATGTGCTAGTCTTTCAGCTCTTATCTCATTGACTTCATTCTGGTGTTGCTTCAGAATGTCATAAAGTTTATGATAGGAGACAGTCTTCAGTTCTTGACACTACTTAACGAGTGTCGCAAACCTTTGCCATTCTGGTTGTAATTGGAGTAAGAACTAAACATTCACTTGATGATTTGTAACATCACACTGATTCCTGACAAGCTCATTCATCATCTTGTAGAACCTTGAGTAATATGATTTAAGTGATTCACCATCTTGTGATGTGAATTTTCCAAACTCCTAATATAAATTGGTTTCAAGATCTTGAACATTGATTGATTCACCTTCTTTTAACCTTTCAATTGCTTTCCACATTTCACATGCATTTAGACAAGCATCAACAGTGGAGTAGGTATCATTATCTATCCCTGTGATTATTATCTAAACAGCTTCAGCTTCAGCATTTAGTTGATCTTGTATGTCTTGTAAAACATTCTTATAGTTTACATATACCCTTCTATAGTTGTTTCTGAAGTACCTTTTGCAAGTGGAACAGTCTTCTCAGTCCATTTGAACTTATAGGGTGAATTCTAGAGATAATAGTGGATGAGTTCATTGTTAGGTTTGGTGTCGATGTATCTCTTAATTCTTGATTTTCACTGAACGTAATTACCAGGTGCTAACATTGGTGGATGGTCTTTACCACCTGCTTCCATGATAGCATTGTGAAGAGCATTTGATGTTTAAGTTTTCAAATTGGTGTTAATATTTGACATTTTGATGAAGTTGTGAATGGATATCGGATCTTAAGCAATTAAGTGATTGAAGTTGTGGTTTTAAATGAATTCAATTAACGTCCACGGGATTTTACAACTCTATGATTTAAACCGAGAAGAAAGGTTACTTGTCAGGATTTTACAAAATCAATAGAAAAACCGTGAATGAATAATCGATTTGAAGTTAAGGCTTGATGTTTGTTAATTAATTGTATTTTTATGTCCAAAGTTTATGGTTAATTATAGTCCAACGTCCAAAATCCAATAGTTCAAGGTTTGAAGAAGAAAAAAAATCAAAGTAATGAAACAGTTCCTTAAACCGCTGCCCACTTTTGTTATCACAGTGCTTCCTATGATAACCAAACCGCTAGACACTTAATTAACGAACCGCTGGCAGATGCTTACAAATCACTACCAAAATTAGGATCAAACCGCTGGCCAAAATAAACTAGCAAACCGCTGTGAACTTGTCAAACCGCTGGTACTATTAACCAACAAACCACTGTCAAAAAAATTAGATAAACCGCTGGCAAATATGACTTAGTAAACCGCCACGTAAACTTTACTCAAACCGCAGCTAGTATGACAAACAACTGGCTAAAAAAAATGAACAAACCGCTGCCTATTTTTAATCCAGTAAACCGCTGGCAGATTATTTCTCAAACCGTTGTTTAGAGAAGTTAGCAAACCGCTGTAGACCTTTAAATCTGGCAGAGTAACGTTTAGATTATGCCATGAAATAGTCAAACCGCTACAACCTGTATGACAAACCGCTGTATGCAAAGACCTGTAAACCGCTAGCTATTTAAACTGCCAAACCGCCACCTATAAATGGCAAACCGCTACTAGGAAAGGACGAGTTTTGGACCACTTTACAAACCGCCAGACGTACTAACTTTTGTTTTCTTACTAGTTTTTAACATACAAACAAAAATAGGTACTAGAGACTTATTTTAATCCTTATCAAACCGCCATGAAGATTTTAAGCTTAAAATAAGCTCGTTTACACAAAATAAGCCACAAAAATGAAAGGAATAAGCTACGAAATAAGCTAGTTGAAGCTACTAACTATAATATGAACTATAAGAACAATATAGAACTAAAACCGTAGCTAAACTAATGAATCCAAAAATTAAATAAGCTAAAACCCGTGTGCTTATATAGACAAATAAGCCACGAACAAAGCTTAAAAGGTGTAGAAGATTAGAGAAACAATCTTTTTAAGGTAGATAAGCCAAAAACAAAGCAAGCCGTGGGCTTATTTTGGTTGAAATAAGCCACGGTATGAACACTAAACCATGAATCAAGCACTTAAACACCCTCTTGGCTCATGATACCACATGTTATCCCACTAGTTAATCCAAACACAATAATAAGCAATATCAAATAAGCTCTAAGGATGAAATAAGCAAGAAAATTAGTAAGAAAAAAAGAGTAGAATATTGGATTAAGAGAGAGAGAGTTTGGTGGATCATTTACACATGTGAAAACACACACACAAATGACCAACACCCTCTCCATGTGTGGAGAGGGTCCTATTTATACCCTTAGCCTCCTAGTTGGCATATGGGCTTTCTAAATGGGTTGGGCTTGGCTTATCTTGGGCTTTGAGCCTGAAATGGATAATATTAGCTTTAAGTCCAAGCCTGTTAAAACCGACTAGCCTATTACAATACAAGACTAATTAATACAAAGACGATCGACGACATTCTTGTTTGACTTATATAAAAATAAGGCTAACAAATGTTAACATTAAACCAGTTAATTATGCTATCTTAAATCAATTGTCTGAAGATTTTGGTAAACGATTTGTTCCACAAACAGAATTATCAGCTAAACAAGCTTTTTGGTTAAAGAGTTCTCTAAGCTCTGAAGAACCTAGTACTTCTTCTACACTTGTAAAAACTAATGTTCCAAAAGAACTTCCAAAAGTAAGTTTAGTAAATACAAGTTTAAAGCAACTTAAATATCATCTTGCCGGTTTTGACAAGGTGGTAAAAGAACCACACCGACAGCTATAACTAAAGGAATGTAGGGTTTTGAACACACAAAAGAAGTTTTTGTAAATGAAATAATTCCATTTTTAAAGACACTAAAGGATACTTTTAATAATTTCAATTAGTGTCTTCTTGATGAAATTATCGAAGTCCAAACTGTCTTTAATCAAATGGAAGGGGATGTGGAACAATGTCGTCTCAAAACAAAAAGTTCTAAAATTAAAATGAAACAAGTTTTAAATGAAAAAGATCGACTCTTGACTCAGATCATTTCTCAAGATATTGTTAATATTGTTGTGAATTCTTCTGTGGATATAAATGATTCTATGAATGTGAATGTAAATTCTATGGAAATGTGCAACAAGTGTCTCAAACTTGAAGCTGAGCTTATCAAACAACACAACATGGTTGTAAAGGATGAGTATAATAAACTTTCGAAAAGCTATTCTCAACATGAACAACACTACATTTCTCTTGAACTTGCAATGCAACTCAATAAAGAAATTTTTCAAAAGAATAACACACCTGTGAACCAAACTGAACCTACATTTGATCAATTGTTTGAAGTAAACAATTTGAAAGCTCAGCTACAAGAAAAGGACATGAACATCAAGAAGTTGAGGGCACACATTAAGCGTGTGACTGAAATTTCTACCAGTGACAGTGTGAAAACGGACATAGATGAGATTGAGACCATCAATATTGAACTGGAACATAAGGCGTCAAAACTAATTTCTGAAAATAAGAATTTGAAACAGACTTATAAATAACTCTATGATTCAATTAAACCATCACGTGTTCGTGCTAAAGAACATAGTGAATCTTTGGTAAATCAATTAAATCAAAAGTTTGTTGAAATTACTGATTTAAATGCTCAACTTTAGGAAAAGGTTTTTGTCATTACAACATTAAAAAATGAATTAATGAAACTTAATGGCAAAGCTATAATTGACAATGTTTTCTCAAAACATATTGTTTCCATTATTGCTCTAGGCATGTTTAAGATTGATTTGGAACCGCTTGCCCCTAAGTTGTTAAATAATAGGGAAGCTCACGCTAAATACCTTAAGTATACTCAAGAACAGGTTGCATGTCTTAGGGAGATAGTTGAACATGGGAGATCCTTAAATCCAATAAACAACTCCTTAGAATATGCATGTAAGTATGTCAAAAGAATTTAGGAGTTGCTTCTAATAATCAGACAAACTTGCCCTAGTATCAATAATTCTTGTGACAAGTTAATCGCAGTCACCCCAAAGAACAAGGACAAAAAGGTTAGGTTTACCGAACCTGTCGCATCGTCAAGCAACATTCCTAAAATGACTAACAGACCTTTATTGTCTTCTACAGGAGTAAAACATTCTACTGGTGTTAGCGGATCACAGCCATCAGGAAATACAAAGAATGATAGGATTTCGCAACCACCAAGTAGTAATGAGAAGTATAAAATAAAAGTCCAATCTAGGAAAGTTAAATCTAGTTTGAATAATAAGACGCTTGATTCTAAAAATGTCTATAATGAACATGTTAAGCTTTCTGTTAAGCACACTGTTAAAGGTGTTGAGGCTCTTTGTTCTATTTGCAATGAATGTTTGTTCGATGCTAATCATGCTATGTGTCTGATTGCTCATGTGAATTGATATGCGAGAAATCACATATCCTTTTTATACCAAAGATGGCCCTAAAATGATCAAATTATGTAAATTATGCTTGTATATTGCTTGTTTATTTATTTGTGATGTGTAGGTACGGATATTGCAAAAATCACAAGAAAACGGTCAAAACCGGACAAAGCCGAACACGAGAACGGATAGAGTGCACAAGAGCCGGAAGTTTCTAGCAAAGGTCAACAAAGTCAACCTTGGTCAACCCTTGGTCAACCCACAAAAAGACAAGACCCTCAAAATACCCAAATAACCCTTAATGTTAAATCAAATTTCACCAAAAACCCTAAATCACTAACACCGTTAGTCCTCTTTTATTAAGAAACTAACGGTCGTTAACTCTTAATAACTAAAACCCTTAAACCCCTTAACCGAGCCCAATATAAAACACCGGCCAATCCCTTTTTATTAACCAAGCCCAGGTCAACTCGTTTAAACCGGGTCAAACATAAAAACGTTATAAGTAAAAAAAAGGGCGCGAAGGGGTGAAGTTACTATTCACCCTTCGTCCCAACTTTACCCTGCTCAAAATCAATGGGTTAAAATTCCTTCTAGATGCAATCCAACGTGGCCTAAGAGATGCTTAGTACCAAGCTACACCTCAGCACTGCAAAACGTCATCGAAGCCTTTGATTGGTCAATCTAGCTCAAAAGAATGTCGCGCGTCTCCAAAGAAACACACCCATAAGTGGAAAATTACACTAAAAGCAATGAAAAAGAAGCACACAGCTCCAAACAAATGGGATTGCCAGCTTGGCAATCCGTGTAATGGAAATCAATCTAACGGCTAAGATTATACATCCAATGATTAGAAGATTTAAAGGGACAAGATCAAAGGCAAGAGGAGCGTGTATTCAAGACCTAGAAGCTTCTCTCCAGGGCTATAAATAGAGCTCACTCCTAACTCACAAAGGGTATCTAGGAGTAGGAGTAGCTTTAGTATAGTTTAGGATAGAATTAGCTTATGTAATTTTTCTTTTCAAATCGTTTTAGCTTATTGTTTTCTCCTTAATGTAATTTTCCTTAAGCTTGTAACCAGCTCATTTTATCAATAAAAAGTTTACTTTTCATATTGTTCAATTGTTACTTAATGCTTTACTTAATTTCAAAAATGTTTTGAATAAGCTCTCTTTTGTTCACATAAGCTCATTAAGCTTTCTAATTCACTCATAAGCTAGCTACACTCTCATTTAAGCTCTTAAAGCTTAAATGAGCTTATTGATATTCAAATTCACCCTCAAATGTACCTCAGCTTTAATGGAAGAGAAACCATAAATGGAAGGGTTTCCAGGACAACACCAGCTTATCTTAGGATAAGCTGGAGCTTGTTGAATAGCTCTCAAGAGCATTTAATAGCCTTGTTTTAGCAGAGGCTTCTGTAAGCTTTCAATTTCCTTTTTATAGCTTAATTTTGCATTTTTGCTAATTTTTGTTTAAAGGTAGCTTAATATAGTTTAGATCTGCTTAATCATGTTTAATATATTTGTTTAATGTTTGTCATAGTCAATTATTATAATAAATTTTAGTTTGCAACTTATTTTTTTTTCAAATCTATCATAAAAACCCAAAAATACTAGTTCATACTGTAGGCTTATTGTTCTGGCTTATTTGGTTATCTAAATCTTTTGATTAGGTTGGTTAAAAGCTTATTGATATCTGGTATTTGAACTTTGATCATTAATTCTCATTTTTATAAGCTGAAAATGAATTTGAGGGAAATAAGGGAGTGTTTGGGTCAAGCAGTACTAACTTGAGTTAGTACTGCTTGAAGCCATTTGGCCCTTTGATTTCATTTTAAATCTCATATTCAGGTTTATAAGAGTAGGATTTAAGAGCTTAGTTAGGTTTACTCAAGTTTTTAAGGTTTTATATGATGTTAAGTTTGAATCGGGTAGAATAAGTTTAGTTATAGATGCATTTTCAGCTCAAGTCTTTTCTAGTCATTGTTATTGCTCTTGTTATTCTTGTTTTAGTTGATTAAAGGTGTAGAAATAAGTCTCTAAGTTCTGCACTCTTGGTTTTAAGTTTTGGTCACTTTGAGTGCAAATTGCATCAGCTTAGAAAATAGACAAGAGGCCTTTTTTAATCTCAATTATCAGAGAGTAAAAATAGTTGTTAGGGCTTAATTTTTAGTATACAAGTAGATTTTAGACCATTTTCAATCTGTTTCAGCTTATTAAGTTTTTAAAAGTTCATTTAGCCATTTGTTTTTTAAACTTAAAGTTTGCAATTTGTCTTTTCAAAATAAAAAGTTAACTCAGCATGTACTGAGTAAATAAGTTGTTTTCAAATAGCTTTTTCTTTGTCCATTTGCTTTTCAAAATAATTTTTAAGACCTGTTTCTAGTAGCTTTTTGGCCAAGGTTTAAGATGATATAAGCTAGAAAGTCATAAGGATCTGTTTGCTTATAGAAAATTAAGCCTAAAGTTGCCCTTAAGGCCTGTTTGGTATGCAGTTTTTTAACAAGTGCTTATTTGAAATTTTTAGCTTTTGGCTTATTATTTTTGCTTATTAGGTTAGGTTTAGTATAGTAGTAGCTTATTTAGCCATAGTTTTAGCTTATTTTAGTTTCTAGCGTATTAAGTTTTGAAAAAAGTAAAAAAAATAGTTAAGTGTCCTGTCTGTTTTAAAAGCTCTTTTCTAGCTTATTTTAAATTTTCATAAAAGTTGTTTTTACAAAATTTGTTAGTTTTTAGCTATTTTACAAGTTTTCTTTTATAAGTTTTCAAAAATAAAAAAATAATAAAAACAAAAGGCCACAGGTTCGAACCTATGACCTCTTGCTTAACACACAAACGTCCCAACTCTCACACACACAAACCATCGCGCCCTTGGGTCTTTTTTCAAACATGTCTCTAACTATTTTTCTTTTATACACATTTAGTTTTCCTTTTCATTTTAAAAAGCCGTAGCTTATTTCTTAGAATTTAGGGCTTATTGTTTTAGCTTACTGTTAGTCAACATTTTTATAAAATCTATTACACTTTTTTTTACTTTTAGTAATTTTCTTAAAATTTTAATTCAAAGTTTGGTATTTTTAATCATTTATTTTTATTAAAAACTTTAAAAA
>BQNB010024865.1:17706-56847 GCA_026074375.1 Tanacetum coccineum
TTCTTGACTAACGAATATGTAAACACCAAGAAAATCAAAACCGAAAAAACCCTAAGGGTTGTTTGTTGCGATCGAACCAAGAGAAAAGAGAGGGAAGGGATGAGAATAATGAGCTCTAGGATCATCCTTATATAGGGATGAAGTTAGGGTTAACCTAAAATACATTCCTTGTAGGAAAAGATTGCTCAAAGCCAATCCAATCCCTTTCTTGGGTCCTAGGCCGGTCGAACAAGGTCTCCCCACCCTTGAGGTTGACTTTTTGACTTTTCTAATTATTTATGGTTAATTACATTTAATTACCCATTAATTAAAAAGCCTTATTAGTTAGTTATAATTAAATAACTAATTAACGACCGTTAGCGTTTATTCGTCAAATCATATATTAATATAAATAATAAATATACAATTATACTATTATTAACATTAATAGAATGATACCTAAATGTATAACGTGTGTGACCCCGTAGGCTCACATATTTCTAGCCATATAAATATTCGTATGACGTGAGCACAAACCCAACAATGGGGTCCCACAAGCGATACCCCTTTACTCCGTCAGCGTACCCTAAGAACAAACATTTTCTGGATTTTAGATCCAGCTTTGTAGTTTCTTGGGTATTGTACATCACGTACATAGGACTTCCAAATATATAAAGGTCTGAATAGTTTACTTGCTTTCCTGTCCACATCTCCATCGGTGTCTTCAACTAAACTGCAGTTGAAGGTGAACGATTTATCACATAACATGCGGTATTAACTGCTTCCTCCCAGAATGATTTTCCTAAGCTTGTAGTTGTCAGCGTTGCTCTTGCTCTTTCTAACAAGGTTCTGTTCATCCGCTCATCCGCTCTGCCACTCCATTCTGTTGAGGAATGTATTCCGTTGTGAACTGCCTTATGATTCCTTCTTTCTTGCAAAAAGTATCAAATTCATCACCAGTGTATTCACCTCCATTATCCGTCCTCAAACACTTGATATTCTTTCCAGAACCAAGTTTAACCCGCGCTTTGTAAACTTTGAAAACTTCAAACACATCAGACTTCTTCTTGATTGGTTACACCTAACATCTCCTGGAATAGTCATCAAATAAGGAAACAAATTACTTTGCTCCTCCCAAGGATAAAACCGGTGCCTGTCACACATCAAAGTGAACCAATTCTAAAACATGGGCACTTCTAGTATATGATGTCTTGAACTTTAGGCGATGCTGCTTGCTGATAACACAGTGTTCATAAAAAGGTAAAGAAATCTTTGTGAGGCCAAGAAGTAGCTTTCTTTCAACAAGAATCTTCATTCCTTGTTCAGACATATGTCCAAGCTTCTGATGCCATGTTACTGTAACTCTATGACTTTGACTATGTAAAGCAACTGATGCTTCTGCCTCCTTTATTATCTCTCCTTTCAGCTGGTATAAGTTTGCAGCCACCTTTTCTCCTTTCATAAGTACAAGTGCGCCTTTTATAATTTTCATGATCTTGTTTTGTATTTCCACCTTACAACCAAGATCATCCAATTGTCCGAGAGACAATAGATTCTTTTTCAAGCCCTCCACGTGTCACATATCTCGAATAGTACGAACCGTACCATCATGCATCTTCACCATGATACTTCCAATTCCAATGATCATTAGTTCATGATCATTGCAACTGTACACATATCCGCCTCCAGAGATTGGTTTATATTGATGAAACCATTCTCTTCTTGTGATCATATGGAAAGTAGCTCCCGTATCAAACATCCATACATCTGCAAATTTCTTCCTACATCATTTGCAACCGCTGCTTCACAAGACAGAGCGTTACCATCTTCTGAAGTGCTAGCGACATTTCCCTGAGGATATGAGGTATTCAATCCCCGACAATCTTTCCTAAAGTGACCCGGTTTGCCACATTTGAAGCATTTAAAATTCTTCTTCTTTCCTGTTTTAGATTTACCATGATTGTGACTCATACTGGAGCCAGGTTCCATTGACCTCCCTCTCGTCACCACCAAAGCCTCCACTTGTCATGAACTAGTTTGCTTGTCCTCCTTGTTGTTGCGCCTATTTTCTTCTTCCAGAATGGCGGCGGCAATATCATCGAAGACTAAATGGTCCGAAAGAACATTACTGGTTAAGTTGATGATAACTTGGTCATATGAGTTAGGTAAACTTTGAAGTAGAATTTCAACACGTTCTTGTGAATCTATTTTACAACTCAAAGAAGTGAGCTGAGAAAATAAAGTATTCAGGTTATTAACGTGCTCAGTCACCGAAGTAGATTCCGTCATACGAAGAGCATAAAGTTTCCTCTTAGGAAATTTTTTGTTGTGGAGCGATCTTACCTCGTACAATTGAGCAAGATGATCCCAAATATCCTTTGCAGTCTTCTTCTCCTCTATGCTTGACAAAACTCCATGTGCTAGTGCCAGATGAAGATTTGCAATAGCATTTCCGTCCACCTCGTCCCATTTATGGTCATCCGTGACCTCAACTGGCCTTTCACCAATGGCCGCTAAACATTTATCCTTTGTAAGGATAGCCTTCATCTTTAATTTCCACAATGATAAATTATTCCCATTGATTTTTTTCAGTTTCAAATTTCGTCGCTATTGCTACAATCACAATCTTCTTTTCGACAGAACTATTATTTGCCAACAATAGTGACGAACACTTTTTGAGTGAGTATAAACTTATTTATCTTTTGATGTGGAGGGTCCACTTATTAGTGGCAACCACAGAGCATATGATAAATAATTATACACACACCCAACCTTAGCTCTTGATACCACTTGTTGAGAAAAGCGAACCGGACCGAAGCAAAACCACAACAGAAATATGAAATGTAATAAAAGATGACACGTGGATTTAACGTGGAAAACCCCAATAGGGTAAAAATCACTGCAAGGAAAGATACTTTCACTATGATGGAAATTAGAAATTACACCGTCTCTCTACTTACAAGGATTAACAAGTATCTCTTGTAAATAGGAGAATATACAAATTCTCTAATTAACTCAAAACACCTAGAGACTTAGAAGTGAATTCATTTGAGATAGGATGAGATATATGGCTACTTCCACTGCCTTTTATAGGCACATTGTGAGGCCATTCTTCCAATTTTAAAGCCATAAAAAACAAAAGGCACGTCTCTTCTTTTCTTGAAAAGCCACATATCTTAGGGCCATTTGCCCCTTTCTTATCTTACATTTTTACCTTGATTTTCGATGCCATCTGATTCAATCCCTGCTTCCATTGAAACATTCACATTTAAAAACTCAGTACCATTATGCAGAAAACGCATGGTCGAATCTTGTTTGTTAGAACAGGTGAACACTAAAATTTTGACGGCTGCATGTTGACTGAATTACCGAATTATTTTTTGTTTTCTCAACTATAGAGTACTGAAAAGGCAGCATAACAAACCTTTTTTTGTTTTGTGGTATTTTGGCTTCTGTTTGTTGTAGCAACATCGCGTGGGAACCCTGAAATTGCGTTAAGTAAATCCCTTGAAACAACATCGTTTCCAATCTATATACTCCATTACCAATCCATACTCTCCATTACACAATTTGTTACATTTTATCCACCTGCAGTTTATAATAATCACACCAATTCACCCATTTGCAGTAGTGGTTTATAACTATATCTCTATTCAAACATATTTAAAGAGTTGCAAGATTCACTGACCTAACCTTCCTCAAGCTCGATGATAGCCACAATGATATTACAGCAACCGCATCACATGAATACCTGAAAATCACTCTGAAACATCCAAAATCAGTAACCAACATATAAAAACCAACCACAATGATTGAATATAAAGAATAAGATACCTAATTTAACCTGTTTATTCACCGAATTATAATCGGCTCAGCTTAAAAGATCGGCTCCACTCACAATCGAGGGCAAACATCTGTTTGTACCCCTGTATGTTATCTAAGAAGCGATGATCTTTTAACAGCTGCTTCATATAATGAGTCGGATCTCTTTGTTGTCGTAGGACGATCTTTCCTCCTCCACAACACTTGTGGTATTTAGGTAGGCGGGCATGAACGTATCCCTTTAGTCGTTCACCGTACCAAAACATGGCACTACAATGGTTATATGACTACTGACAGTCACCTATGTCAACATACATGTATGATACGCCTGCAACGAATAGACCACAAACTTCAGACCTAAATAAATGGATGACAACAAAGTTCTGTAAAAACTAAGAAAAAATCAAACTATTTGGCGACTTTAACCTTCCAGTGTCTATACAACCCTTTACAGTCTAAAATGCACAGAAAAAAATCACCTTCGGCATGGGTATTTGGTGGCATAAAGGTTTCAGTACCCCTATTGTGCTGAAAACGCGAGTCGTCCGACATCCTCATCCTCTTAACCCGAAATCCGTTAAACTTAGTTTCTTTTCTCTTTTTTGGCCAAATCAGATGGAGTTTCAATTGCATTCATGTACAAAATAAAAGTTCAATACTGGTTAGCAACAACATTGAGTCTAAAAAAAGGTTGCATACAGAGCACGATGTTGCAGAAAGAAGAAAGATGAGCAGACCTTGATGAGATAAAACTTTGGGCATTGACGAACCAAATTATGGCTTTCCTTTTTCCTAACCAAAAGCGTTAGACGAGCATTCGCCTATATTAAATCGTTTATTACAGGAACCCGAAGTTAGTAAAACAGATTGTGAGGAAAAATATGTGTTGACACAAGACTGCAAATGATTACATACCTAGACCTTGTGACACCTCCTAGACTCGCGAAAAAATGTTCATCACTGATTTGACCACAATGTTTGGATGCAACATCAAAACCATACGAACCCTTCAGCGCTAATCGCAAGTTATGAAACCCGACCCGTTGGTTGCAAGGCTACTGGTACCCACTCCTTTAATAGATGGCGTATAGAGGCTTAGAGTTTTCAAAATCCAAGACAATTTGAGTGTTGCCCAAATGAGATCCAAAAGAAAACACCTAAGTATTTTCGGTTACCAACTGGTAAACGAATGGTCCTAAATCCCCTAATTCTCGAAATCCAAAATCAATTTCTTCCTGAAAATTGTCACATAAAACAAAACCCGGCCTAAATGAACCTACGATGACAACTTTCCAACGAATCAACTCTACACAAACCCTTATTTGGGATTATTGAATCAATAACCAAATAACCATGACCATTAATACAAATAGGGTACCATCCATTTTCCTTAACCTTTTCCAAAAATTTTGATTAGGTTATCGCCTACCATATTCCCCATAACCACTTTCAAAATGTTTCTAAGCCATAGGCTGGTTCATATTTTGAAAATTTAATGAGACTTTGTGATTCAGTCTACAACATTGGTTTTTCAGCATTTCGTTCAATAGTTTCTAAGCAACATTGGTCTAGAGTCATTTTTTACTTTCATGTTTGTCTCAAAATAACAATTAGATGCCACTACTAAAAATCAAAATAAAATCAATATTTTGGGAGTCCATAAATAGGTATAAAGAAGTTTGTTGCCATAATGAAGCAACAACAAAACAGAATAAGTTCATCTACACTTAAAAGAGACCAAAAGAATGGCAAAAAAAAAGCATACATAAATTAACCAAACAGAAGAGCGCACAATTAAGCCACAAAAACAAAGTAAGAAAATTTACCAGAAAAAAAGAGGCAACATTTAAACCAAATACCTGCACAGAAAAGATTACAAAACCAAATCATAACAAACCACAAAACAGAAAAAGAAACTGAGATTAATTAAACAACAGAATTAAAAAAATAAACAATTTAACAGAGTATACCTTAATTAAACAAAGATTAAAAAAAGAACCCAAAACCACAAAAAGATAATAGGACGGATCCTAGACACGTGTCACCCCTCCCCAAAAGCACAAAGTAAAACCACTTAATGGTTTTACCAAACAACAAAAGAAGAAATAATCTGAGTTTAACTGATGTGTATTATATTTTAAAAAAATTTTTTTATTCAAGTTTAAAAATTTATAAAACTCGATTCACCTTGAAAAACGCAACCTAATATGCAAGAGAAACCCCCGAGCGTAGTAGTGTAGAGATGGTAAATTCGGGGTCGTCCCAAGATCTAGTTGTAATTAGATTGTAATTTGAAAGAGACACGTTTTAAAAATGGTTTCAGATTGATTTTGATAAACTACAAGAAAGTAAAATTAGCAAAAAAGTAAAAGAGATAGCAGAAATCAGGGAGAAAATTATGTTAGCTGAGTCAATACATTAATAATTGCCCATTCCTCTCTGTTCCCCTGCGCCACACTTAATTAATTTGTTTTTATAAGTGGTTCTAATATAGACAGACCCGATTTAGTAATTTGAGGTCCCTGTCCCTATGCTTCCTACAGCGATCCTCAATTCCCCTAAGATCACACCGGCGAGGTATCCAACTCCACAGTTTATATTCCCCCACTAACCCCAAGACCAAGTCTATAACCTAAACCTAGTTATTAACCCTCTTTTGAGATAGTTCCATGTGAATTCTTTAGGGTGATTGTTTAATGTAAAAGAGCCGGTAATAAGATTTAATAATTCCTAACACCTAGGGATAGGTTTTTAATCACCCTAGTACCTTGTTATTCCCAAAGATCCAACGGCCCATTTTAATAAAAGAAATAACATAACCTAAGTTACCACAACACCACCAAACTCTAGGAATCAATGACAGGCAATAAGGATATCCGATAACATCGTAATTAAACAGGGAAACTAAAGCCATGAACAACGAGTAACTACATGACTAATCCAGCACTTGAAATGCCTGTATCCAAACTTATAGCAACATTACCTCACAAGAATTAATAAAAGTAATCATAGATTTAGAAACACATAATTCATACAAGGAACGTTTAATGAATGATAAAATACTAAAATACAAGCTAGTGGATGACTCCTTTTGAACTTTTCTGGGAGGAGATTTCTTCGGGCTATAGAAGCCTTTGTCGCCCTTAGACGTGTGAGAAAGGTTGATGTCGAATGAAGCTGAATGAGGCCTCTATTTATAAAAATTTGAAAAATGTTAACGCAATAAACCATTTGATGTGTTACACCATAAAATGTTTGACGCACATGCTTTCCATATTAATAAAGTCTATAAAAACAATGTTAGCGTAACGTAATCGCTTGTTACTCCGTAAAGCTGACTAGGAAAGAAATTAATCTTTCCATAATTGTAATGAAAACGGTCGTAAAACTTGTAATGGTTACGTCGTAATGCCAAATAGCTGACGCGACTTCCTTTGAATGATGTTTACGGTGTAACACTATCGTAGAGGTTACGCCTTAATGTCTCGTAAGAATCCTTGTTTTCCTTCATTTTCTTGTCCATTTCCCGTAGTTTCTTTCCATTTACTTGCGTTTTAAAATTTTAAACCTGAAAACAAAATGAAATAAGTGATTAAGTATCGAATTCAGTATATATAAGACATTTGCAAGTATTTAAAGAAAGGGAAAATTGACACTAAAAAGTATTCAAATATTTTATATGTTATCAAATTCCCTACAAACAGACTGCTTGCATTCAAGTAGACCTGTTAGAAAAATATATAAAAATAATTCTCTGATTGAACCAAAACAATAAATCTATAAAAAAGACTTAAGCTAGAAAACCATCAAAGTCGAACACTCAACGAAAAGGAGATCAGAAAAATTTCACTAACTCTCAACAAATCTAAAGTGTTTTCATTTTCGAGGTGATCATCGCTCCAACTCACAGTCAAAGATGTATCCTGTCATAAGCTTGAGAGTACACAACTCTGGTACCAGTTATAATTAGGGTCTAAAACCAATTCTTTAAAGGCAACATGGGTGAACATACAACATGTAAATCAGGAGAATCATCCTTAAAATCATTACAAAAAGCGTTACATACAAACCCCCAATAAGGTCGAACAAAACCACACAAACACATCAAACACGTACAGATGAGACATGTATTGAAATTGCGCACAGGGACCGCACATTCAGCAAAACCAATAGTTTAGGAATGTAGAATGATAAAGGATAATGGACATTCCTAATCTTTTACTTAGAAGTGTTTATACACCAACAAGGCGACAAACTTCGCATACACAACCGTAACGACAGAAATATATATGCAGTGATTAGCATTCGATTCCCCTGTTTTAAGTAAAACCAATGATAAAAATTGACTATGAACGAATATATTTAATTGTTATTAAAATAAAACACAAAACTAATAGTCATATAATAATCTAAAGGTGGTCAATAACCGCTAAATGTCCCATCCATATTCCCCAAGTCTTCAATGGCGAACACTTGATCATAACTTTCAATATTAGGTTTAGCTTTAGAAATATAATGTTGAGATGTTGCGGAGCATACTAACCTCACTCTCTCAATATCAACAAAATGCTTAAGTTGCACCACCCCAAAATACACTTAGATGCTTATAGTTGCACCATCTTTACACGTGGTTAGTTTTTATAAACACGTAACCAACCTGAAACAGAAATATAAGCTTATTTCATACAATTTTTTTCACAATACTCTTGTCGTAACACATAATAAACAATAATCACATCCCCCCACTTGAGATAGACCCAGTATCAAAATTTTATAAAACCCCCGGGGGATCTACCATGATCATAATAATAAGTCTTCAACGAAAGTGTCCAATCTTCGAACCCATTTATCTTGAACCCATGGACATAGTTAGTCAAAAATTTCAACCACAAAGATAAAATATAAACTACAGGGTTGGCTAAGGTGAAAATAGTGTAAATAACGAAAACAAAAAAGGTAACGTTTAAAACACAGATTGGCCTCAACAAGGGTGGATCTAAGGGATCATTGCAACTTAATAAGAGTGGCAAAACTAATAATGAGTGCAACACAAAGGTTTAACACGGGAGGTCGACAAGTCAGTGTAACAAGTCGATAAACACACACATATAGGTTTATTTGAGTGAATTCCTAAATGTTGCCTTCTCTAACCATCTATTCCTGCTAATCAATTAGGTCTCGAAATGATGTACATTCCAAGTTCTAAAGTCTACAATACTAACAACACACTCAATATTTTGGTGGATTTTTGTATATAATGGATGAAAACGGATCATCGGGCTTAAACCTCACCAATAGGAATATAGGGTAAATGTGCATTCAGCAAAGATTAATTCTAGTTCAGTAAGAAAAACATGTCAAAAAATTTAAAATTGGCACATTTTTTCAAAGAAAACTAGAAAATTAAAGGCAAGTTTTAGTCAAGTGATAATTCTACTCCCATCCCCCCCACTTGATTTGTACAATGTCCCTATTGTACACTAAGAAAATGAAATATAATGGAAAGAGTAGACTTAGAGCAAGAAACTCCCTTGAGCATTGCTTTTGATCATATTTAATGTAATAAGCAGGAGGATAACTCCCGACAATCTCTATTTTGAGCAAGCTCATTTTCCCCTGAGATTACTATAACAAAGAAAGAAGCATTAAATCTTTCAAAGAAATATACGGCAATTACAATCCTAACTCACTTTCGTAGGAATCACGGTTGCATTTAGCATATGCAACAAGCCTTTTAAACCATTTGGTGACCCAAGTGGACGAGTTAAGTCTCGTGAGGGTTTCCAGAGAACATACCCACAAAGTTCATTTAATTATACAAGGTTTAGCAATGGTTTCAAACTTATTTTTAAGGTTTTCAAAAGAAGGTTACGGTGTAACCTCGGTGGTTACGGCGTAATCATGTGGTAATTTAAAAGTTTTGGTTCAATATGTTACAGCGTAACCAACTTAGGGTTTACGTCGTAATTGAAAACGTTACGGCGTAACTATAGTTGTTACGTTGTAACTGCTGCTATAGCAGCTAACTTTACCACATAATTAAGGATCGAGCCGGTCTCGATTTCAGCTTCCTAGCTTCTAAAACCTGCAAAATATAGTGAGAAACATGCAAACCAACTAATATGCAGAAAATAAAATTCATTGATAAAAAGATGGGTTATCTCCCGATGAGCACTTTTGTTTATTAACGAGTCTTTAAGTTAGACTCATGCCCACTCTATGTTTCATCGTGGGTGTCCTCGTTATTCTTGTAAATCTCTTCCATATTTTCTACTCTTATTGTGGCAATATTTCCCCTAGTCCTAGGTAGTTCTTCAACATCTGAGACTTTTACCTTTATGTAGACTTCTCCTAGACCAACGCTATATCTAGTAACCTTAACTTTTTCGATTAAAATTAGAGGTGGTTTAATGTAGGGTATTCCTAGAAATCTGAACTTCCTTTCCTTGTATGCTTCATCATCCAAATCAATGAATCCATCATATGATGTTGGTTCAAGGTAATCAATAATTCCTTCTAAATCGTCTTCATCATCACATTATTCCTTATGCAATTTTCTGATAATTGTTTCTAGTATTTCAGTTGCCTTATTTTCCCCGCATCCATCAGGGTCTTCAAAATCCTCGCTATCATCATAATCGTATCCAAATATTTTCATCTAATGATCCATAAGAATTTTTTCTTAGCTGTTTCACTGACTTCTCCAAATCTAATTCGTAGCAATCATTTAGGCTTAAACCTTCCCATTCGACTTCCAAACGTTTACAATCATTCGTACTTTCCCAATAAAATTGTATTTCATCATTGAGTAAGTTGTCCCCGTCGCAGTTATCCTCAAATGGGTTACAGGATGCCCAAACTTCTCGAACCCCCTCTTTAATGCGCAAAATTGGCGTACACCAGTGTGCCTTTTTCTTGGTAGATGTTAAATCCGATCTAATCCCTTTATTTGACTCTTGGGTACTCAAGAAACACTTGTAAGCTATTTCCTCATACGAGTCATGTACTTCTATATCATAATTAAATATATCAGGGTCAATAGACAATAGGTGATTAAACTCGCAGGCATTAGTATTATATAAGAATATATTAGAATCAATATTCAACAAATCGTCTTCTTTTGTGCGTATATTAGTATTGATGGCACGAACAGATTCGAAGGAAGTGGCGGTAAAATCACTTCTCATTTTAAAGATGATCTTTTCATTTCCAACTTCTAACGAGATTAATTTTATGAAGATATCAACTTTAGCATTGGCAATTGCGAGAAGGGGTCTCCCTAGGATGATAGGCATCCTAAACTCTTCCACCATATCGAGAATGACAAAATCTACCGGAAAGATGAATTTATCAATTTTTATGAGCAGATTTTTAACTATCCCTTTTGGAATACACTTAGTGTTATCAGCCATTTATACAACCATATCGATTGACTCGAGTTTCCCTATACCTAAACGTTTAAATATGGAAAATGGTATAACACTAATACTGGCTCCTTAATCGGCTAAAGCATTATTAAAATCCAATCTCCCGATGGAGCAAGGAATAATAAAGCTTCCTGGGTCGTTTTCTTTTGGAGGTAGCTGATTTTGAAGAAGAGTCGAGCATCTAGGATTCATTCTAACACCATTGTCTTCCTCGGTTAGAGGTGTATTTGCCACCAAGTCTTTCATATATTTTGAGTAATGGTCAGTTTGTCTGATTTCTTTCAAGAGAGGCCGATTTATCCTAATTTTCTTTAGGCTTTCCATGGTTTCGTGAACTAGTGCTTCTTTAGCATGTTGCTCTAATCATCTAGGAAAAGGTATTGGTGGTTCGTAAGGTTCAACATAATAGCTTACTTTTTGCTCTGGCGGTGGAGTTCTTACTTCACGAGTATTGGTGATAATAATGTCTAATTTAATACTCACGGATTATTGCTTTTCGTCATCCGAAAACCCTGAATTTGCGGAAAAATACTCAATTTCCTCAGGAGAATAATAGAATGGCGTATATAAGGGTGTTCCATCTTTAGAGAAAATTGCCTTGCATTCTTCGAGTTTTGCTATCTTAGTTTCAACTACAGCGTTTAAGGTTTTTACTTTAGACTCGAGATTTTGGATGATTTTATCATGGTTCATTCGGCTGGTCTTGGTGTTTTAGAAAAATTTCTTCAACCATTCATCCTGCTCTTCCTATCTTTTGACAGTTTCCTCCATATATTTGTTGATGGTCTTTATCAAGTTTGGCCTTTTTCCCAAGAATATGCCTGGTCATTATTCCCAAACTCGTACCTAAATCTTTCATCAATTCGGTTGTTATTTGGGAAAGGTTTAGTGTATCCGCCATACTTTACTTCTTCCATTCCATTAATTTCTTCATTAAGAGGGCATTCTTTGTCTAGGTGAGGTTCTCCGCAAGTTTGGCATCCAACTTAGATCGCGTGAACATTTTCCTTTAGTTTCTTCATGTCGCGACCCAAACTATCAAGTTTGTTAGTAATAGCGGCCATGCCATCAGAATTAGTTATACCTCCTATATTCCTGCTGGAGGAGTCATCGTGCCACTTTTGAGAGTGGTCAGCCATGGTTTGAATGGCGGTTAATGCTTGAGGGGGGGTCATGCAAAGAATTGGTCCTTGTGAATCATTTTTTTTTTTTTTCTTTTGTTTTTTTTTTTTTTTTTTTTTTTTTTTTTTTTTATTTTTTTTTTTTTTTTTTTTGTTTTTTTTTTTTTACTTTTTTTCTTTTTTTTTTTTTTTTTTTTTTCTAAAGCCACATTGACGGTTCAGTGTGCTTCAATCCTTTATAAAAGATAAAAGATGTTTACTTTTTGATGACTGTTTATATCGTTGGTTGGGCACTTATATAGCAGGTCATTATACCGTTCCCATGCCTGGTATAATGATTCGTCGTCTTCCTGTTTGAAGTTATGGATGTCTTCAAGTTGTTTTGCAGTTTTAGATGGTGGACAATAGCTTTGGATAAAGGCATTTTTAAGGAGGTCCCAAGTATTGACGGCTCCAGGAGTAAGTCTATCCACCCATCTCTTAGCAGCTCCAATGAGAGTGAATGGGAAAACACGCAACATTATTGCGTCCCGTGATACTCCAGGAATATTGAATAGGCTTACTATACTAAGGATTCGATCAACATGATCGTGGGCATCCTCATTTTTGTTCCCGGAGAAGGTGTCTTCCCTTAATTCTCGCATGAATTGACTCTTGATCTCGAAGTTGACATTGCCCCCTATTTCTGGTTTAACCACGCCCGGTGCCTGGTTTCCTCGTGCCAATGCCAAGTATTGTTCCATGGTGAGACTATTGATGTCTACTCCCGCCATTGTTTCTTGAAAAGTATAAGTTAAAGAAAGAATTTGAAATAATTACAAGAAATCAAATTATTACTAATTTTTAGCTCCCCGGCAACGATGCCAAAAACTTGATGCGTATTTTATTTTAAAATATTTTTATTCAAGTTTTAAATTTATAAAACTCGATTCACCTGACAAACGCACTAACGGGCAGAGAACCCGATCGTAAGTAGTGTAGAGATGGTAAATCCGAGGTCGTCCCAAGAGCTAGTTTTAATTTGAAAGTGTCACGTTTTAAAAATGGTTTCTGATTGATTTTGAAAACTACAGGAAAGTAAATTGCAAAAAGTAAAGAGTTATAAGTAATCAGGGAGAAAATCATGCTAGCCTAATCACTACATTATTATTTCTATGCTCTCGTTCCTGCGCCACACTTAATTAATTTGTTTTACAAGTGGTTCTAATATCGACAGACCTGATTTTGCAATTGAGGTCTGCCCTATGCTTCCTGCGATTCTAATTCCTCTAAGATCACACGCGCATGGTATCCAAGTTACAGTGATTATTCCCCAACTATCCCCAAGACCAAGTCTATAACCTAAACTGGTTATTAACCCTCTCTGAAAGAGTTCTTGTGCTGCTTTAGGTGTTTAATGTAAAAGAGGCGGTAATAAGACTAATTCCTACACTAGGGATAGGTTTTGAATCTACCCTAGTACCCTGTTATTCTCAAGTTCAACAGTCCGTTTAATAAAAGAAATAACAGAATCTAAGTTACCCTCAACACCATCAAAACCCAAGGATCAATGATAGGCAATAAGGATATCCGATAAAACCATGATTAAACAGGAAACTATAAGCATGACAACAGTAACTACATGACTAGGCTAAGACTTGAAGTGCTTAGCTGCTCATAGCAACAGTACCACAAGAATTAATAGAAGTAATCATAGATTGAGAACTCATAATTCTTACAGGAATAGTTTATGAACGATTAAATACTAAAATACAAGTAGTGATGACTCCCTTGGATTTCTGGTGGAATTCTTGAGCTATAGAAGCCTTTGTCGCCCCTTAGAGCTGTGTGAGAATGGTTGATGTCGAATGAGCTGAATGAGGCCTCAATTTATAATCTTCAAAAATGTTACGGCGTAACCTTTTGATGTGTTACGCCGTAAAATGCTGATGCGGGCTTTCCATATTATAGGCTTAAATGATGTTACGACGTAACGTAATCGCCTTGTTACGCTGTAATGCTAACTAGGATGAATTATCTTTCCATAATGTAATGTTTACGGTGTAAACCTTGTGAATGGTTACGCCATAATTCCAAATGATGACGCGACTTGCCTTTAATATGTTACGGCGTAACACTATCATAGAGGTTATGCCGTAATGTGTAGCTCCATAAGAACCATAAATAGAAAGACGTGAAATATTAGCAGAAATAGAGATTTTAGGCGCAGAATTCGTGTTTTCTTCATTTTCTTATCCATTTCCCGTGTTTCTTGCCACATACTTGCGTTTTATCTGAAAACAATGAAATAAGTGATTAAGTATCGAATTCAAGTATTTATAAGACATTTGCAAGTATTTTAGGGGGGAAATTGACACTAAAAAGTATCAAATATTTGATGTTATCATTTACACATGTAACAAATCTAGTATAGGGTGTGTATTAGTGTGAAGAAAATTAAAAAATTTCACCAACAATCCCCACTAAATGAGTTAGTGAGTAGCATTTTAGAATTAAGATAAGAACAAACAATCCCACTCAATTAGTTGTGAGTAGCATTTGAGGACTAAAATAATGTATTAAATAATATAATAAGTGATACTGTTCATTTAGTGTGTGAAAGATAGTCAACTTTTAGTATATAGTATAATATAATGTGATTGACAAACTTTTTAATGTGTGAAAGATATACTTTCGACAGACTTTTTTCGGTTTTTTTTCAGTTACATCTGGAAAAATCAAATGTGATTTGTATCACAAATCACATGTGATTTCATAAAATCACATGTGATTTGTGATACAAATCACATGTGATTTTCTCAGACGTAACTGGAAAAAAATCAAAAAAATGTTCGTCAAAAGTATATAGAAGTGCCCCTCTATAGAATAATGATTTAATTCTCGTCGCGATGGTATAGTTCGTTTTGCGTAACGATTAACGGTTTGTGAGATATTTAATTTTTAAAAAGAGGTGAAAAGTGGGTTTTTTCTAATTTGATGAAAAAATGAATTGGTAGGATTAATTCATTGAGTCTTTAATAAGTTTTGAGTTTAGATTGAATAGATTGACTTTTCTCATGATCCACTAAGAAGAAAAAATTAAATAAAAAGAATGAGATATTTTTAGCCACACATTTCAAATGTAAAAAGAGAATTTCATGGGAGATACATATCTTTTTGTAGGTGCATCTAAAATATGCGTTTGTGGTTATTTCTCATTCTTCTCATTTTATTTTTATTTCTCATTTGATCCTTGCTCTAAAAGGGTAAACTGCAAATTTAGTCATTAATGTTTCCAAAAACTACAAGATCGCCCACGAAACCAAATTTGTTTCGATTTTGTCCTTGAAGCAGACATGGCAATGCGAAAAATCCCACGAAGCGTTATGTCTAACATTTCTCTCGTCATGTGCCACACGTCCGCTGCATGTGAGGGTATTATCGCCATTTCATGTTTCCTGCCGGATTAACACCACACCTAGCAAATTTTTCTTCCCGATGAAGACTTTATTTCAAGGACTAAATTTGCAACGTCTTGTTCATTTAATTTATACCGCTTCATTTTTTGTAAACCGTTTCAGATTCATATATCGTCCTTTTAACCCCTATCCTAAACACAAACTCTCTCATTCCTAACAGCCCTTAAAAATTAACACTCGGTCATTCTCATGCTTTATTTCAATGGAAAACCTTTTTCCCCGTCTTCAAGAACTAGCAACTACTGCTAAATCCACAATAATGGTTGATCAAGTGCTCGTGTTAATGGAGAGGGAACTAGATAAGGAATTTAAATTTAAGGATAAATTTAGAGAGTTTGTTTGGATATGGCCGATATTGTGAAAAACATGGCAAAGTACATTGAGGAGTTAGAAAGGTATCTACGGCTGCGTGATAACGTAGAGATTGTGGAAATTGCTCGTGTGTTGAAGCATGTGCAACAAAGAGAGATATGGACAAGGTAACTCGTCTCCAAATTATGATGAATCAATCCCATCTTGGTGTGCGTGAGAAGCTCCTGTTTATGCAAAAGTTGAAGCACAGGATGCTAGGTTAGGGTTTTGGTGCAAGGGGTTGTGTTGTTTGTCGTTTGGGTTGTGGTTTTTTATCATGTTTTTCAATTCAAGTATGTTGATGTTTTGTAAGGTTGATGTTTATTAATATAATGGTTTAATTGTTTCCTTATGATTTTTTTTTCGGTACGAATATGATCACACTCATGTTATAGATCTTTGTGTTTTGCTTAGACCATATGTTCTTCATATGGTCTCTGTTTGATTCTTGATCTTTCGTGTTGATGAAGGGGTGTTTGGAAAGTGGTTTATGGTTGGTTTAATCATTTGCTTATGATTTGTTCTTTTTTGTATCAATATGATCTAACTAATGTTGTTGATCTTTGTGTTTTAGTTTAAAAGTGTGTTTTGAAAGTGGTTGATTGAATTACTGGTTGATGGGATTAACAAGTATGTTTATCTTTGTTGTTTCTTGTTGATAATGGTTTAAATTCTATGATTTCTATGTTGCATAATCAGGTTAAATTAGCATCTGATTGTACCCAAAGAGCATTGTTTAAGCAATAACTCATTTGAATACCATGTCTGACTTTTGCAAGTCAATCTAAATGCATATAATTGCCCAAATTTACCCAATTGGTAAGCTTTCATACCATTAGATCAAAAAAAGTTATGCAAGCATTCCTAGACTTTTACACAACAATTAGATCTGTTGAAATTTGAGATAAATTTCATGTTTTGATGTAATGATAGAATATACTTAGATTAGGATCAATGTGTCTAATAGATAATAGATAGTATAGGGACTACTATTGTAATTTATTTATACTTAGTCACATCAACAAAGTATAAATAAGGCATTAAGCCACCATTTTGATGTAACATCCATAACCATCTCATTTGTATCAACATCAAATGAGAAAAGGAAAATTACAAAAATTCTCTCTCTAAACACACACACTAAGCACACCTAAATTCACACACACTATATCCATCAATCATGATCCTTGTTTTACAAGATCAAGTTTAGAAAACAACATATCTTAATATTTTACTACATAGCCATAGCAAAAGTATAAGAGTTTATGCAAGTAAACATAAAAGAATTTATTGGGCATCATCTTCATCTTCCTTTTCAGCCATCACACTTCTCCTCTCGATTGCTCTAGTTTGGTCTTCGAGCATCTCGTGTGCAACCATTGCATCATAGATCTTAGTTGGAATCACATCCCCATCATCATCTTCCAGCATCTCTTGTGCAACCAATGCATCATACACTTCAGTTGGAATCACATCCCCATCATCATCTTCCAGCATCTTTGGTGCAACCATTGCATCATACACTTCAGATGGAATCAGACCCCCATCATATGCTGATACAACTCCCTCTTGTGCAACCATTGCAACATACACTTCATCTGGAACACATCCTTATCAAATCCTACTTGTTCACCATCATCACTGTCAATTGTCTCTTCAGCTACCACCTTAACTAGAACCACATCATCAATTGGTTGTTCATAAATAGCAAACAAGTATGTTACATCTTGATCTTCAGTTACTTGATCAAGGTCAGCAAACATGTCCATGATCTCTTTAGGCTCTTCATGTTCATCAACATTATGGTATGGATCATCTTGCCATTCAACATCTATGCCTTGATCCACATTTTAATCACTAAACCAAGTAGGTACATCCCCTAACTTTCCGCTAATGTTATCACCATCATATGTGTCATAAAACAAAAGCTCTTCCATACCCTGTTCAAAATCTACCTCATTTGGCCCATGATAGAAAAGCTCATCCATCTCTTGTTAGAAATCGACATCATCCGTCCCCTGTTCAAAATCGACATCATTTGAAAACTCTAGGGTATCCTGACTTGAATTATCCAAGCCAAACTCATGATTTCTTTGCATTAGTTTCTGAATCTCAACTCATCTAGTATTAGGATATAAGAATGGTTTGAAAGATTTGAGAAAGGTTTGAGAAAAAAGTAAGATAGAGAAAATATATTATTATATACAAATACATTTTATTTATTAAATTTATATTAGATCAAGAATATTGTATTAAAAAAAAAGAAAAATATATAATAAAGTAGAAAGTACAATAGTTTCTGTGAGTTTGTGGTTGAGAAAAATAGAAAAACATATTATGTGAGAGATTTCGGTCAATACCCACTAAATCATAGTGGTATGGGTTTTGTGGGCCAACACATTCATCTCATTCCTATAGAAGTGTACCAAACTATACTTTTTATGTTCTATACTAATCCTACAGTGCGAAACCACCATAACAAACACCCCCTAAGTTTTAGCCATATTATATAAATCACTATATTAAACTTTTGTTACACTGTGTTGGAAAGAGAAGGGATAATTCCATATTTACTCAAATTAAATATCAAACTTTCAAATTTACCCAAAACAGACGAGGAAGTTTGATCGAGTACGTTTCATCTCAAATTAATAGTCAACCTTTTTTTAAAATGTCATAACTTAATTAATTATCTACTACTAAAAACAGACGAGGAAGTTTGATCGAGTACGTTTACCCTAAAATACCCTTGGTTGACTTAATGTTATAAACTTTAAAGAAGAAATTAATTAATTAGTTAATAGTAAAATTGTTATTAAAATTAATAATAATTATGTTTTTTTATGAGAATATGTTTTTTTTATCGTAAAACAATTATTTTAGGACATAGGTAGTAAAAACTATCCACCACGTGACCCGCCTAGTCAAATATGTCGGTCACCTTCTACGTATATCCATGGTTCAGCTCCAACCCATGCCCCCCTCCAAGTTCCTTCGGTTTTGTGTCTAGTTCATTAACCAGTCCAAGAGTCATAGCTATTTAGACCAGTTTCGAGTTATGTCGGTTTTTTTGACCATATCATCGTAGTCAGTTCACAGACCAGACCATAGACGCATAGATACTTGAAAAAGGGCTCAGTTCAGTTCCAAGTCCTTTAGATTTTTGACCAGACCATACATACTTAAATAAAAGTGATCGGTTCAGGTTCGGGTTTAAGTTCATACTCCCGGCCCTTATGATCAGGACCGATTCCCCTCACATTTTGACTCTCACTTTACATAACCTGTCTTTTTTATTTTCCATCACAGTTCATAGTCTATACCATTATAGCTTATTTGGTTTTAAGCTTATGTTTCATGAGCTCATTTTTTTTTCTTATTTAAAACTTTTTGGCTCATATAAGCCGCAAAGTTTCATAATAAGCCATAAAAAGTGAGGTTATGGACATAAGCTAAAAACCAAATAAGCAATAAGCCTAAATACATGACCCTTCAAATCCACTCAAATGGACCCTCAGTCAACAATTAAACCCTCAATTAACACCATATCTAAACACCCCGAAACCGAATTTCACGACGCTGTTGACGAATTCCACTTCATCGACGCCTCAAACTCCTTTGACGATGACGTCATCACTTCCGTCATCTCACCGTTGGATATATTTTAGGAAAAAACAACTAACAACTGAGCTAGCTCATTAGCGTAAACTCATAAGTGATCACCCACAAGAATATGGCCTGTGAAACCCCCTTTATACAAGCTTATAAGCTTATCCAAACACTTTATAAGGCTTATTGCGCTATATAAGCTGGAGTAATAAAGACATACGCTCTATATTAATTAAAGCTAAAACAAACACCCCCTTATTATTATAAATAAAACAATGAGTAAATTATGAATATCATCCATGCAGGTTGGTCACACTGGGACACAAGCGAGCTTTTCGTCCATGGCAAAAATGAAACGACTATAATGCTCTCGTCTTTAACACACCTGAACTTCACAATGTTATATAGGATAATGCAAAACACATATTAGTACACTATATTAAAAGTTAAAACTAAACTCTCAAAAGCTTCGATGGAGTATTTAATGATAATTGACCAGTGTATGGGGTCAACGTTATCGGGAGATGAATGATGTTGAGAGTGATCATTCAACCACTGCTCGGCTTTTATGTGTTTATTGTTCAACTGTTATAGAGAGTAACTAAATCTAAATTTGGATGCCTTAAGATGTCAAGTATTAACAGAAGGGCTAATAATTAATACCTTGTCTCTCTAGATAGGTGTTGTACGATTACGACAACAAACCGAAGCTCGATCGCGGAACGCTAGATCACGGAATAAATCAAGCACAAGTTGGTACCTTCAACGTACCCGTTGAAGAACGAAGAAACAAGAAGAACGAAACACCACAAAGTATAACCGAACGATTATATTGTATTACCACAAAACCTCGATCGGTTATAGGAAAGAATAGAAGATGCGTATGTCACTTGTCCATCACCCCCTCACCTCCTTTTATAGGGTGAGGGGGTCGGTTAACATACCATAGGTGGGCTAGAAACCCTAGGCCCAACCTAAACCGGCACAAACACATTCCTATTACAAAGCTATATCAAAAAGGACACTTAACTACCTTCTACTTATCGTATTAACTAGATTCGACACTAATACTAACAATTTCCACCTTAGTGACTAGACTAGTTAATCCCGACACCAAGTATCTCCATGCAATACTTGAACTTCGGACCTAGAACCACCTTTGTAAAAGCGTCATCTGCATTATCCTTCGTGCCTATCTTTGCCACTTCAATCTCTTTCGATTCCACTATCTCCCTGATGAAGTGATACCTCACGTTGATATGCTTTGTCCTCTCATGAAACATTAAATTTCTGGAGAGATGAATTGCACTTTGATTATCACAATTCACAACCACTGACCTTAGGTTTACTCCCAGCTCGATTAGTAGACCTTTAAGCCAAATGATTTCCTTAACAGCTTTCGTAAGCGCCATATACCTCTGTAGTAGATAATGCAACAACATGCTGCAGAGTTGCTTTCCAACTCATAACACAGCCATGTACCATAAACACGTACCTGATTATCGACCTACCCTTGTCAGGGTCTTTAGCATAACCTGCATCCACAAAACTGTCAACATGCACGTGCTTCCCTTGATCTCTAACATACACTAAACCTACATCAACAGTGCCCTTCAAGTACTTCAAAATCCACTTCACTGCCTCCCAGTGGTTTTTACATGGATTCGCCAAATACCTGCTCACAATGCTAACAGCATACGCAATATCCGGTCTAGTGCACACCATCAAGTACATTAAACTACCTACATCATTCGCATATGAGACTTTACTCATTCTTTCCACATCCCAGTCACTCGACGGACAATCCTTTAAAGATACCTTGAAGTGTGCTCCTAATGGCACAGAGACCGACTTGCCATTATCCATTCTGTAGTTATTCAGAATTTTCTGCACGTATCCTGACTGAGACACCTTCAGGGTTCGACTACCCCTATCCCTGACAATCTTCATACCAAGTATCTTCCTAGCTGGACCCAGTTCCTTCATATCAAACTCTTTACGCTGTAGTCCCTTGGTATATTCGATCTCAGACTTGCTTTTACAAGCAATCAACATATCATCTACATACAACAATAGATATATGTACATACCTGGTGCAAACTCCTTGAAGTAAACATATCTATCATAGCTGCTGCGGCTAAACCCATTGCTGATCATATACACATCAAACCGTTTCTACCACTGCCTTGGGGATTGCTTAAGACCATAAAGATATTTTTTCAACAAACATACCTTGTTGCATGTTCCTTCTTCAAAACCAGGTGGCTGCCTCATATAAAGATTACCATGCAAAAACGTCGTCTTCACATCAAGTTGTTCCAACTCGTAATCTTCACAAGCAGTCAATGAGAGAATCACCCTAATAGATGTATGTCGAACCACAGGTGAAAATACCTCATTATAGTCAATCCCTGCTCGTTGTGTAAACCCTCGAGCTACCACCCTTGCTTTGTATCTTGGTTTTTGAACGCCTTCAATCCATTCTTTAATCTTATACAACCACTTGCAGCTTATTAGCTTCTGACCAGGTGGTTGATCGACTAGCTCCCAAGTATGATTCTTTTTTAAAGAACTCACCTCCTCCTTCATAGCACGAACCCACTCATCCTTTTCAGATGAATTAATCGCCTCCTGGAATGTGATTGGTTCTTGTGTATCTTCTTCCTCAGCAATAGAAAATTCATAAGCCGCCATATCATCTACCTTAGACCCTGATGGCCTAGACAATGATACATTACCTTCATCCCTATACCTTGCAGGTATAGTAGTTGTTCTTTTTGCTCTATCATGCACCAGAACATAGTTGTCCAGATTCTGTTGTTGAGGCCCTTCATCTTGCTCCTCATCTTTATTCCCTGGATTTTCTCCGGTATGAGGATCCACAATTGGTTCGACCCTACTGCTTTAAAGTTCCACCTCAAACTCAACTTCCTTCCTAGAATCTGCAGCATCAGCACCCTTGAGAGTATCCTTATACATAAGGCTCTCATTAAACACCACATCCCTACGTATGATTATCTTTGGTTTGACATCATCTAACCTCCATAATTTGTATGCCTTCACACCCTCAGGATACCCCAGGAATATGCATTTTATAACTCTAGGCTTGAGCTTCCCTTGATTCACGTGTGAATAAGCAACGCAACCAAATATCCTCAACATCTCGTAATTCGCCGGATGTCCTGACCATAAATCCATAGGTGTCTTCTTCTCCAATGCTGTAGATGGAGACCTATTGATCAGATATGCTGCCGCCACCGTTGCTTCTGCCCAGAACGAATCTGGCAAACCAGACTGAATCCGTAAACACCTAACCTTGTTTAAGAGCGTCCTATTCATTCGTTCAGCTAGACCATTCTATTGAGGAGTTCCTGCAACTGTCAAATGTCTTGCTATCCCGCTCTCCTTGCATACGTTATTAAATTCCTGATTACAAAACTCCAAACCGTTATCCGTTCTTAGTTTATTCAGTTTTCTACCTGTCTGATTTTCCACCAACTGCTTCCACTCTTTGAATTTGCTGAACGACTCATTCTTGTGTCTAAGAAAATGAACCCAAACCCTCCTCGAATAATCATCAACAATCGATAAGAAGTACCGGCAGCCACTCATCGATTCCACCCAAAAAAGACCCTAGAGATCCGCATGGACATAGTCTATAACTCCCTCTGTTGTGTGCCGACCTCGACCAAAACTCACCTAGTCGATTTTACAAGAACACAATTTTCATAGAATTCGAGCTTACCTAGACCTTTATTCCCAAGCACCTCTCTTTTTTCCAGTTCATGCAAGCCTGCTTCACTAATGTGACCCAGGCGTTTATGCCACACCTGCGCAAGACTTTCCTTTTCTTGTATACCAACACTAGCTTCACCCGATTCAGCCTAGCCATCCAAGGAGTACACACAATTTCCCTTCATAGTTCCTGACAAAACCATCAAAGAACCCTTGATCACCTTTACTCTTCCATTCTGCAACTTCACGGTATAGCCCTCTCGGTCCAGAGTGCCCAAAGATATCAAATTTCTCTTCAACTCGGGAATGTAACGCACATTCTCAAGCACAAAACTTGAACCATCTTTCATTTGTACTCTCACCTTCCCTATCCCCATGATGGCACATGCTCTATTATCACCGAGCAAAACCGTACCACCATTAAACTCCTTAAAGTCAAACAAGAAGTCCCTCCTAGGCGTCATATGAAAATAGCCACCAGAGTCCATGATCCACTCTAAGAACCTCTCCTCACTCACCGCCATCAACAAGTCATCATTGTCATAACTCTCAGAACCAGAACCTTGTCCCACATTCTTCTTGACAAAGCCAGTTGATTTCTTCTTGTTCCTTTTGGGACAGTCTTTCTTCAGGTGATCCTCATAATAACATATGTAACACTTCAGTTTATAAGTTCCTTTACCTTCGACTTCGATCGTGAACTACTACGTCCTTGATTACCCCGATGATCCGACTTTCCCCTTACATATAACCCATCACCATCATCCTTTGCATATGTCCTATTTTTTAACTCCCGTGAATTGAGGCTAGACAAGACATCTTCCAAAGTGAGCGACTCTTTTCCATAAAGCAATGTCTCCACAAAGTTATCATATGAAGGTGGTAATGACGTGAGTAACATGAGTGCCTGATCTTCGTCATCAATATCAACGTCTATGTTCGCCAAGTCACCGATCAACTTATTAAACTCATCTATATGTTCAGATAATTTCTTACCTGAATGCATATAGAAAGTGAACAACTTCTTCTTCAAGTACAATTTATGGCTCTTAAGACTTTGTCATATACAAAGTTTCCAACTTTAACCAAACACCCGCAGCAGAACTTTCTTTGTTGACTTCCCTCAACACCTTGTTATCCAAGCATAAGAGTAAGGCACTGTGTGCTTTCTTGTAGACATCCGTCTTCAACGCCGCAATTTTATCAGCGTCCGTCATGGTTTTCGGGAATGGATCTAACGCAACCTCCCAACCATTTTGAATTAATAGACACCGCATCTTTACACGCCACAACCCGAAGTCATTAGAACCGTCGAATTTTTCGATGTCAAACTTCGCTATTGACGACATATTCTTTAAACCTTGTTGCGTAAAAATATACCTTCTTGCAAATCGATTTAATTAGAAACCCTAAACCTGGATCAGGAACAAGTAACCAAGTCGATAAACTTGAGACCCAAGTTCCTCGACTATAAACTTGTAGCACAAGAAAAAAAAACCGCAACAAGAACCTTCGCACGAAGTCGAGTTTTAATTATAAAACTCAAAACCCTTTGTAGTATAGTCACGTGATGAGAAATAATAAACCAATCACGGAAGGTCACTTTTCTTTTCTTTCACGTGAACTATAAATAATATAAACCTTCGTCTTCTTCGTGTGAAAAACCTGCAACTTCCGATTACGATTCGAAAAACCCGAAAACCGTTTCTTTGCTCGAACCTCCGAACCAGCCCTTGAACTTCAAGACCACAATAACCTGGCTCTAACCGAAGCTCGATCGCGGAACGCTAGATCACGGAATAAATCAAACACAAGTTGCTACCTTCAACGTACTCGTTGAAGAACGAAGAAACAAGAAGAACGAAACACCACAAAGCATAACCGAACGATTATACTGTATTACCACAAAACCTCGATCGGTTACAGAAAATAATAGAAGATGCGTATGTCACTTGTCCATCACCCCCTCACCTCCTTTTATAGGGTGAGGTACCATAGGTGGGCTAGAAACCCTAGGCCCAACCTAAACCGGCACAAACACATTCCTAATACAAAGCTATATCAAAAAGGACACTTAACTACCTTCTACTTATCGTATTAACTAGACTCGACACTAATACTAACAATAGGGGGCAGTGAAACAGAAATTAAACGATATTCTGTGATACATGTTAGCAGAGGTTTTGTCCCTAGCGTTCTTGTTACTAGTGTCGCAGACAAAGGACTCAAGGTCGTTTCTTAGGTCCTTAGTTTGCTCCGACTTTCTATCTTGTTCAGCCAGCATCTTTTCCCTTTCTTGAGCATCACATAACTCATCTTTTGTTGTAACCACATTTACATTCTCAAAAAATTGAAGGTTTGAGTCCATGGGTCGGTCCCTTTGGTTTGAGTCCACAGGTCGGAAACTAACTACTCTAATCTGTCCGCGGCTTTTTTCATTATACTTAGCCTGAGTATGAGGTCCATGTTCTTGACAGATTCTTGCTGTAGATAGCGATTCTTGAGCCACAGCTCAGCGTTTTGGCATTGACTGTTAATCTGACAAAAAAAGTGTTAATTATTTGATGAGATGGAACCGCTATCAATTGTCACAAAAATTCAAATTAAAAACTAGTTGAAACAAAAGATGATAGCTATACATATGTGGCTGCAACTTTTGTAAAGCAATATCTACTCATGAGAAGATAGATTATGAGAATTAACCATGTAAAGTGTACTGTACGTATGGTATACGATCAATTTTGATCGTAATGGTATGACTTACAAAATGGTTTGATTTGGAATACTGAGAGTAATCGTTTACGTGCTATAAGTAGTAAAACATAAAGAAGAGGGATCAATTGTATACACCTCGTTTTTCAGCCTAGGGGGCATCGAGTCTCTACCTCCCAAGTTCTGATCAAAACAATGTGACAATATTTCCATTTTCCCTTGATCGAAAGCCACAACGGTCAATTGAGTATCACAATGCCCAATGTCGACAAATATAACATTAGTTGATCCTGAATCCGAGAAATCAGTCTTGTACATACCATAAGCTAATGCAATGGCAGTGCCATCATGTATCAACTTCAAAGGTTTTAAACCAGCAAGAAGTGCTGCGTCGAGGTACTAATAGAGAAAGTCAACCAATACTAATAGGACATATTTATGAAGAACAACACAATCGAATGGAAGGTTTTTGAAACGCGGATAAGAAAAGCAGCGAGACAAAACAAACGGGTCTTTTCACGACCCGTTGGGAGGAGTGTATATAGATACCCTCGTTGCAATGAATTTATGTGCAACTCATCTTTCAGTTCATTCTCTCATTCATTTATTACATTAATCTTTCACCATTTGTATGTTATATAATCAGATAGATTAAGATACAACGAATGTAAAACTAATTTTGCGATAATATTTATACAAAGAAATACCACTTGTATCAGAAAGTTTATCTGTCCACTGTCATATTTCGGGCATCGATGCAGGTAATACAGAGAGCGGTATCCTCACGATATGCTTCATATTTCCCGTTAATACAATCTCACCATAGCTAAA
Source organism: Tanacetum coccineum (assembly GCA_026074375.1). Taxonomy (NCBI): domain Eukaryota; kingdom Viridiplantae; phylum Streptophyta; class Magnoliopsida; order Asterales; family Asteraceae; genus Tanacetum; species Tanacetum coccineum. The sequence continues at coordinate 44,752 of BQNB010024865.1, forward strand.
CGAGTCTTGTACTTGTGTAACTTTAAGTATCACCTCCAAATCTTGGGTGCCTTCTGGTGCTATGTTAAACCATGGTGGATTTAATTCAACTGCCACACCGTTAGGCTGGACCACCGCACACACATATGTCTCCGCCGTATCAGCAACGTTCTTTACAGTCCTCCTTACTAACTGTTTTCCGTTAAGTGCTGAGATTGTCAGTGAAGGGATGTTTAGATCTGACGGTGCTTGGAACGAGTGTGCACATTGTTCGCCAATTGCTGTTTTGATGATTTCTGGATCGGTGTTTGGTAACGAGCACAAGAAACTCATGTAATCTTCAAATCCTGATATAAAAACAAGCCCGGGATCAACAGCACGGGTTGGATTAACAAGACCCGCGCCATGATCAAAAGGCGTTGAACGGTTCAAGGTGTAGATATCTTGGCTGTGGGCCATAATCGGTTCACCACGGTTATCATATGTAAATGCAGTGGTTGCCATTGCAGAAGCAATCATTGATGGCGACCATGAAGGGTTCCGCTGCTTGATCAATGCAGCTACTCCTGCAACGTGTGGGGCTGCCATACTTGTACCGGACATCAATCCAAAGCTTTGACCTGAAGACCGAAACTATAATTAGCATCATAACGTACAAGAATATATCCTTACAGACATGCAGTACAACCTTACCTGATAAGATCGGAAGTTTCACGCTCATTGGGCTCCATGCTGCCCAGATCTGGCGCCCGGGAGCTAAAATATCAGGCTTCAGCAAGTCTGTTGGGTTTCGTTTAATGTCCATAAAGTTTGGTCCTCTGGAGGAAAATCTACTGACGATCGGAGCTTTTAAATTATAATTACCAAATCGTCCTTCTCCAATTGCCGCTCGCCCTCTGAATGCAGTTACAACTCCGTTACTATCTCTTTCGGTTTGTTTCTCGTAGTAGTCTAATATAATCTTTGAATCACTAGTTTTCGGAATCATTATTCCAGGAATAGAGAATGGTAAAGGTTCTGTTAAGAAATCACCATACATCGGATTGGCAATTAACACAAACCCCATGAATCTTAAGGTTCTCGCGGTGTTTGAAATAGCTGTTGGATTCGAAGATCCTTTTAAAAACCCGGATGAAAATGTGCATATAACTACACTTCGTTGTACAATAACAGGATCAAACGCTTCTGGATGTTGACACTCTTCTACGTATTCCGGGGTCCTCGAGAAATTTCCATTTGCCAACATAGCATCTTTAGCCAGAACCAGCTTATATCGTAGCAGCGTGTTCCCGAAGGTGGGTCCTGATAATCCAATGCCACTGATTCTTTGACCATTTCCGAGAACGAGAGAACCGGGATATGTTCTGTCTGTGTCGCAAGAAGCTACACCTACAGCCCATGGGCTGTATGAGGCTGTCGTGTATGGGCCCGGACCACGGTTACCAGCGGCTTGAATTACTAAAACGCCCGCCTTACGTGCAAACAACATAAAGATGTCAAACATGCTTAACATAGTGAGTGTTTTCTTTGGTGGTGTGTCTGGCCCTATTGATAGCGTTAAAATATCAACTCTGTCTTTTATCGCCTGCACAATTTACAAGTTTCTCGATGAGCATTAGGTGTATATATTGGCATGTGTTTCAGGGTTCGAGTGAGGTTCTTACTTGTTCCATCGCTGCAAGAACATCTGTTTTGGTTCCTACACTTGGATATATAGCTTTATAAACAGCAATTCTGAGTCAAAAACGATCACATAAAGTCAGATCGAATCACTAAAAATGAAGACATCACAGTAGACATTTAAGTTATTTACCGTGCACTTGAGCCATCCCACTGGCTCCTCTTCCGTTAGTAGAAATCCATTTACAACAACCGAACGTCCGTAGTTTTCCAGCAGCAGTTTGCTGCAAACATGACTGCAAAACAATTAACAATTTTAGTCATCTTATAAAGTACATTACTTTCAAGTCCAAACCATCACTACCACATATACCTGCCATGGCCAACAGCGTCATAGGGAGACAAGATGTCAACCGAAGCATTAAGAAGGCCACTTGCTTTTTTTTTTTTATTTTAGTTCGGGGATCGTATTTTTTTTTTTTTTTATATTTTTTTTTTATTATATTTAAGTCTCCAGCTGAAAAGTACCGAGCGCTAACTATCTTTCCATTGCATTAACTCTTTGGAAACATTGGCTCCCTCTTCACCAACAAACATCCATTGAACCAGTCCAGGTTCTTCGGTTAACCTCTCCTTGTACGATATGCGAAAAACTCGGGTGTGAACGATTAGATGCCCGAAGTCAACAAAACCATCACAATACCTCACCAGCATGCTCCACCTCCACTGTTGGCGGTTTTATACTTTCATAACAATTATATTAAACCATAACATCAAAGCATAGAATAGCGGAAGCAAATAAAGGATCAAATAACATGTTTGAATAATTAACCGAATTAGGGTTACATACCTTTTGATTCTAGCCCGAACAAGAATCAAATTGCTTAGGGATTATCTCCAAGAACCCTAATTAGGGTTTATACGAAAACAATCCAAGAACAATCTAAAGGAAGATTGTATCACGATCTTGTACACACGCTATGTATCGAGTTAACCAATCACTAGCTTGATAACACGTAGCGTTTAAACGAACGATTCGATCCGATCAACCCAAGGTTATGGGGTCGAATGTAGGACAAAGGAGTGATAGAGTTTAGGGATTATTGTGTGTCTTTCACCTCTCCATATGGGTGTTTATATAGGCACCCTAACCCTAATACTTGGTGAACAAGTAACATCAATTCATTAATTATGCAACATCAATTATGTAACATCAATTCATTAATTATGTAACATCAATTCATTAATTATGTAACATTAATTATGTAACATTATGTAACATCAATTATGTAATTATGTATTTGTCCTTATGGTCGTTAGTCTTTTCCGTTAAATACTTAACGACCGTTAAACGTTTACGTGTAAAATTAACAAATATATTATTTATTAATTGTTAACTCGTAGTGAGTGCAATCCCGTGATCTTAAGTTCGATCCTAACACACATCTATTAATTTATCATCCATAAACTAACATTAACTTGTGTCTTTAAAAAACAAGTTAGAAAAATCCTCGTTTATTTCATACTTCACATATTTTATAGTTTTCAATAAAAAAATATTACATGCTACCTTTGTTAATGACGTATAGTTTACACGAATAGATAATTATTTTTACGTCATTTACAACTATTTATTCGAACACCGTGTTATCATGGTATAAGAACAACCAATAAATAACACTAGTTTAAAGGAAAAGTTAGTATAAAATATTATACGAGTATCTTAAACAAGTTCTAGAGTTCGCATGACTACAAATTAGTATAAGTTGGCTTGCGATAAATCATTGTCGGTAGGTACTCTTGTGACGTTTAAAGGCTGTCTTACAATATCAAAAGTGTATACATCACTCATATGAAGAAAAAACAAAAGCATCAATTTTTTTTTATTGATATTAAGTATTAAGTATTACTAGACGAGTACCCGCGCATAGCGGCGGAAATTCTTAGCAGTAAATAATTGTAGTGATAAAAAATAGTTTATAGGTTATAAACAAAAAATAATAAAATTTTGATGGTTTGGAGATTAAACATAATGTTTTGAAACCCGGTTCGACTCAATAGGTTCAACCGGTTCTGGTCGAAAAATGAGTCAACTTGTATTTATAAGCCACAAAGAATTCCATAATACAAATCAGTTACCAATCACACATTTAATGTCATTAAATCCGGCAAAGATATTTTTGTCAAGTCATCAAATTTTACCAATCACATTTAATGTCAAGATTATTAGTTTCCAAGGCTTGTACATTTAGTTTCCAAAACTTGTACATTTCTTAGTTTTTCATTATACATTTAATGTCAAGATTTTTAGTTTTTAAGGTTTGTACATTTAGTTTACAAGGCTTGTATATTTTTAAACATTCAATTTCTATTTTTTTTCAAAAATGAGTGAAAAATACTTTATAATGTAGTATAGAAGTATAGATATAGATATATAAGACTTGAGCCCAAGACTAATGCTACATCTAAGGATCCAGCTAATAGAGATTAATGAAAATCTAATCATGCCAAAAATATAACACGTCTAAATAAACATACTAAAATATGACACACCTAGAATAATTATTTATAGACTAAAATGTATCTTTTAAATGTTAATCTATAAAAGTTACATAACATGAGTATCATACACACGTAAAAATGTATCTTTTAAATGTAATGTTTATTGTCGTCCTAAAATATTGATAAGAGTAATTAAACTCGATACATGTCGCTGTTCCTAAGCAAATAACTGGATGCAAAGATTGCAGCACCATCAGAAAATTCATTCATCACCCCTTCATGACCTTTCAGATAGAATATACCGGTGCGAAGATGCAGAATCCAACAGCTTTCTTCACGTTCATCGTATACTTTATCTTGTTGTTGTGCCTTATGCCTAAATGATTGTAGTTCATCTTTATTATCATAACACTCGTTCCATCTATAAAAAACATTTAAAAATATAAACCTTCAAAATATATAATAAAAAACCTTCAAAACATGCCAAATCATATAATTTTATATATTAAAATATTAAAAAAATACTTAAAAACATTTTAGCGACGGTGGCGAGCGGCGGCGGTGGGGCCGCAACCGATGGTGGTGGGGGCAGCCGAGGGTGGTTAGAAAAGAGAGATGAGTGAATGAGAATTGTGTCATAGGTATAATAGATTTATATAGGCACGGGGCTATACAATTAGCATTAAATGAAATTTACAATTACAATTGAAATTAACAATCACCATTAATGAAAAATGAAATTTACAATTAACATGGTTGAAAACGTTTTTTAATGTGTTGAAAATGTTTTGGCAAATTATATAAAATGGTTGAAAACGTTTTTTATGGCTTTGACAGATTTCCTTAAATAAATTTCAACTTTTTAATTCTTATTTTTTCAAAAATAGATGAAATCTCTATTATAAAGTAGTATAGATATATGAAACAAGTTTTTCTTTATTAGTCATAATCAACGTAAAAAAAAACAAATATCAATCCGCATTATCAGTTCAACGCGTATGACCTCTAGCATAATTTGTGTACCACTCTACTTTGTCAATATAGACGGAATTAAAGCGTTATGATCAGCTACATGCGTGACAGTTGATTAAATTTTGTTTCATAACTATTTTTTGTAAAAATGTTAAGATAATTATTAAATGAAACCTGATGACGTATAGTATGAGCACCAAACTTACTGGGCTTAGGCCATAATATACGTATATGGGCCCAGGCCCAATACAACAAATAGCTGGACTGCTAAGCCTGACAAGGGCCATGCTCCGGATATTTCAAAGACGCACGTGAGTATCTTCGAAACCGCACACGTGCACCTCCGCGGACAAACACTGGCCGCAGAAGAACACTCGCGTCCGCAAACACGATTACACGTGGACCTTTGCCCGACAAGGGACCCACTCCGGCTACTAACAATCGCAAGCGAAATACTAGGAAACCCTAGTGTTAGGTTTGCCTATAAATATGGGTCATTTTACACCCCAAAGAGGTACATTCTGTCTAATCATTAACACTCACACATACTCTGACATTCTCTGACAAATATGGATACTTACTCTCACGCCGGAGCTTAATCGCGGGGTCCGGTAAGGCTAACGGTTTACTCTCATTTGTGCAGATCATCTCTCCATTACTTGGATTAGTGCAAGACCTACTTCTCTTGCTCTAGTACAAGATCAAGCATTCAAGTCATTTGGAGGCCCGACCCGACAAAGGACTTTGACACTACTAAACCCGACACGAATTTTGTACTAACAAGTGGCGCCATCCGTGGGACCCTTACGCAACCACGTTTTCCTAAAAACTCACCATGAGCACTCACGAACAAATCACAAACAATCCCACGTCCGCCGTGAGGAACACAGGGGGAAGGAATGGTCCCCAGGGGCTTGAGGAACCTATGTCTGACGAGATTCTTAGGGAAGTGTGCGACAAAAATTATCATCAACTTTTGCCGCTCATCGCTGAAAAGATGCAAAAAGAAAAAGAGCAGAAAGACAAACTCAACGCGGTAAAAGCACGACTGATCTATGGCGAAGAATCCGGGATTAAGATAAGAAGTCGTGAAGAATCGCACTACTCTGAATCAAAGACACCAACCGCCCGAACAGAACCTAGAAGAAGGCACGGAGACAGGTATTCCCGAAGCCCATCACCGCACGCCAGTGTATTCAAAAGACTCAAGAAGAACAGATCCCCTTCACCGCAGCCCCGGCCGCGGAAAGAAGGGGGCGTGTTTAATAGGTTGGGAAGAAAGGAGCCAGTTACATCCGCGCGTTCTGATAGTCGTCGGCGAAGTCCCCAAGCAAAAAGAACTGAAGTTGAAACAAGAAGGCGTCAACAAAGGCAAACACCTTCTCGTGCGACTAGCCAATACTCGGAAAGTGAGGACAGTGAAGGAGGTCACTGGAAATCTAAGTCAAGAAGGCAGAAATCAAACACCTATGAAGATGATCTCTATCAGCCTTGGACATGTGAGGAAAGAAATCCTTTCACACTACGGATCCGGCACTTTAGTCTCCCGAGGACTAGGATGCCCAGCCATGTCAAAACATACGACGGAAGCGGAGATCCGGAAGATCACCTAAAGTTATTTCAATCGGCCGCAAAAACAGAAGGTTGGGCAATGCCACTGGTTCACATGTTTCAAACTCAACCCTCACTCGGGAATGCGCATAGGGTTTGGTTTGACAAGTTACCAAAAGAGTCGATTGATAGCTATGAAGATCTAAGGACAGCGTTTAGGGAAAACTATCTTCAAGCAAACAAAGCACATAAAGATCCGTGGAGAACATCACTCAAGCAAAGAGACGGAGAATCTACGGAGGACTTCATGGAAAGATATAAGGCAGAAGTCCTGGACGTAGAAGGTGCTCCGGAATGCATGAGAATCTCCGGGTTTATGCACGGAATAACGCACCCTGGGTTAATCAAGCGTCTATATGAAAGAATCCCGAGATCTGTGGACGAAATGTATAGAATGACTACGTCTTTCCTACAAGGGGAAGTTGCTGCACTCAGCACGGTCGGAGAAACGCCTCTTCACATGGAAAACCGTCAGAGGAAAGAGGGACAAACCGACTTTCAAGAAAGCTTCAAAAAATAGCAAAGTCCGGATTGTAAGCCAGAATAGATTCTCAACACCTCACTAAAACACAAAAGAAATTTTCGCACTGGAAAAAGCAAGTTCAAAAGCTCCACCCCCCCAATGTAACATCCGGTGGAAACAAAGGGATCCGAGCAAGTACTCTCGCGAATTCATTCAGATACAGGAATAACACGAACGAATACATCAGCTGAGAAAACAATAGATGAAATGAACAATAGCGGAAAATTGTCACAATTCATCAAGGAATTAAAACAGAATGACAAGCCGAAAGCACTGAAAAAAGGGGAAGCGTCCGGAAAGGATAAACCTCTGACTATACTGATGATCCAACCATGGGAAAGAGTGGCCAAGCCTAGGATTACTCAGAGCTTCTCTCCGGAGACGGCAATGTCTTTCCCACCTCTGAGTGAAGAAGACGGGACGGAGAGCCCGATGATCATCGAAGTCGAAATGGGCGGACACTTTGTGCATAGGGTATACGTTGACGGCGGAGCATCCTCAGAGGTCCTATATGAACATTGCTTCATAAAACTCCGCAAAGAGATAAGGGATCAAATGGTGCCGGCCACTACTCACCTTATCGGATTCAGCGGAGAGACCATTTGGCCGCTGGGCCAGATAGCCTTGCTAGTAAAAATAGGTGATGAAGTACACTCCACCTCCGCTTGGATGAACTTCATGGTTATCAGGTCACCATCCCAACACAATGCAATAATAGGCAGGCCAGGCATAAGAAAAATCCGCGCCATACCATTAATAGCACACGGAATGTTGAAATTTCCCGTTGAAGGAGGCACGGTAACGTTACAGAGTAGTAGGGTTATTCCTATGGAATGTGCTATGATCTCCGGACCTAGCACCCAGCCTCCCGCAGCAAACCAAGTACTGGAAGAGAAAATAAATATAGCAATCCACCCGGAGTACCCTGAACAGACAGTTGCCATAGGATCAACATTAACAGAAAAAGGACGCAAAGAACTATGTTCCTTGCTCAAACAAAACTTGGATATTTTCGCCTGGAAGCCAGCTGATATGACGGGCGTCCCACGAAACATCGCGGAACACCGCTTGAATATCCGGGAGGGATATTCACCAGTCAGGCAAAAGAAAAGAGGACAGGCACCGGAAAGAAATAAGGCAATCCAAGAAGAAGTGGAAAAATTAGTGGACGCTGGAATAATGAAGGAGGTCCATTATCACAGTTGGCTATCTAATCCGGTAATGGTCAAAAAGCATGACGGAACTTGGCGAATGTGTGTGGACTTCAAAGATCTTAACAACGCATGCCCCAAAGATTGTTATCCATTACCGGAAATAGACTGGAAGGTGGAGTCCCTCTGTGGGTACTCTTTCAAATGTTTCTTGGATGCATACAAGGGGTATCACCAGATTAAGATGGCAAAAGAGGATGAAGAAAAAACGGCGTTCATAACAAGCCAAGGAATATTTTGCTATTCTAAAATGCCGTTCGGTCTAAAAAATGCCGGATCCACATATCAACGATTAGTGGATAAGGCATTCCAAAGGCAAATTGGACGTAACCTGGAGGTATATGTCGATGACCTGGTTATAAAGAGCCCACGAATAAGAAATCATCCGAGACATAAAGAAACATTCAAACCCTTCGGCAGATAAACATGGAAGATTGAACCCCAGAAGGCAACTTTCGGAATGCAGGAAGGAATGTTCTTAGGCCTACAAAAGTAAGCACCAACGGTTGAAGAGCAATGTCCAGATAAAGCAGACCGGTCCTCTAGCTTGCCATCTCCGGAAGATGCATCAAGGACGTGCCAGAAGCTAATGGAAAATTAGCAAGCTTAAACAGATTCTTGTCAAAATCAGCAGAAAAATCGTTACCTTTTTTCAAAACCTTGAAAAACTACACAAAAAAGAGCAATTTTCAATGGACAACGGAAGCCGAAGAGGCCTTCAAGCAAATGAAAAAACTTATTGCAGAACTCCCAACACTTACCGCTCCAAGGGAACGTGAGGAGTTGATCATATACTTGGCTGCAGCAAAAGAAGCTATCAGCGCGGTCTTGATGACAGACAGATAAGGCAGGCAAATACCAGTATATTTCGTAAGCCGAACTCTACGAGGTCCGGAAGTCAACTATACCCCTATGGAAAAGTTGGTGTTAGCTTTGCTCAGTGCAAGCAAACGATTAAAAAGATACTTCCAAGCACACACGGTCGTTGTAATAATAAATCAACCGATAAAGCAACTATTGACAAGTTCGGAAATATCCGGGAGGATGCTGAAGTGGAAGTTTGAGTTAGAAGGATATGACATCCAATATAGACCAAGAACCGCAATCAAAGGCCAAATATTGGCAGATTTTATCGTGGAACGACTGGAAGAAGAGTCTCCGGACAAACTCATGGCAGAACCGGAAATACTACCGGAGCCGTGGACTTTGTTCACAGGCGGCTCGTCCTGCGTAGACGGCTCCGGGGCGGGACTAATACTAATAAATCCGGAAGGGGAGAATTTACATATGCCATGAGGTTTAGGTTCGAGGCCACTAACAATAAAGCCGAATACGAAGCACTAATAGCCGGTCTTCGGATCGCGGAAAAAATGGGCATAAAGAACTTGCAAGCAAATGTTGACACAAAACTTGTGGCCAATCAAGTTAACGGCTCTTACATCGCCAAAGAGTCAGGCATGGTTCAGTACTTAAACAAAGTAAAAACACTGGCAAAAAGCTTCAAGGAATTTTCCATCAAACAAATACCACGAAGTGAAAACAAAAAAGCGGACGCCCTAAGCAAGATCGCGTCCACAAGCTTCGCGCATCTTAACAAACAAATGCCGTTCGGACTAAAAAATGCCGGATCCACATATCAACGATTAGTGGATAAAGCATTCCAAAGGCAAATTGGACGCAATCTGGAGGTATATGTCGACGACCTGGTTATAAAGAGCCGCACGGAAGAAGAGATCATCCGGGACATAACCGAGACATTCAAAACCCTTCGACAGATAAACATGAAGTTGAACCCCAAGAAGTGCACTTTCGGAATGCAGGAAGGAATGTTTTTAGGCTACAAAGTAAGCACCAACGGGTTGAAAGCATGTCCAGATAAAGCAGACGCGGTCCTCAGCTTGCCATCTCCGAGATGCATCAAGGACGTGCAGAAACTAAATGGAAAATTAGCAAGTTTAAACAGATTCTTGTCAAAATCAGCAGAAAAGTCGTTACCTTTTTTCAAAACCTTGAAAAATTGCACAAAAAAGAGCGATTTTCAATGGACTCCGGAAGCCGAAGAAGCCTTCAAGCAAATGAAGAAGCTCATTGCAGAACTCCCAACACTCACCGCCCCAAGGGAACGTGAGGAATTAATCATATACTTAGCTGCAGCAAAAGAAGCTATCAGCGCGGTCTTGATGACGGATAGAGAAGGCAGGCAAATACCAGTATATTTTGTAAGCCGCACTCTACGTGGCCCGGAAGTCAACTATACCCCTATGGAAAAGTTGGTGTTAGCCTTGCTCAGCGCAAGTAAACGATTGAAAAGATACTTCCAGGCACACACGGTCGTTGTAATAACAAGTCAACCGATAAAGCAACTGTTGTCAAGCTCGGAAATATCTGGAAGAATGCTAAAGTGGAAGTTCGAGTTAGAAGGATATGACATCCAATACAGACCAAGGACCGCAATCAAAGGCCAAATATTGGCGGATTTCATTGTGGAACGACCGGAAGACGAGTCTCCGGACGAACTTATGGCTGAACCGGAAGCACTACCGGAGCCGTGGACATTGTTCACAGACGGCTCGTCCTGCGTCGACGGCTCCGGGGCAGGTCTGATACTGACAAACCCGGAAGGGGCAGAATTCACATACGCCATGAGATTTAGGTTCGAGGCCACCAACAACGAAGCCGAGTATGAAGCACTAATAGCCGGTCTCCGGATCGCAGAGCAAATGGGTGTAAAGAACTTACAAGCAAATGTTGACTCAAGACTGGTGGCCAATCAAGTTAACGGTTTTTACACCGCCAAAGAGTCAGGCATGGTCCAATACCTGAACAAAGTAAAAACACTTACAAAAAGCTTTAAGGAATTTTCCATCAAACAAATCCCACGAAGTGAAAACAAGAAAGCAGATGCCCTGAGCAAGATTGCATCCACAAGCTTCGCGCATCTTAATAAACAAGTGCTCGTGGAAGAATTAAAGGAAAAGTCCATAAACGAAAAAGAAATCCTTGACGTGGTGCAAGAAGAAGGTAACACCTGGATGACACCAATACGTGAGTACCTGACAAAAGAGATCCTTCCGGAGGATAAAAAGAAGGCTAGGGCGGTACGTCGAAAAGCGGTCAGGTACGCCATGATCAATGGAACCCTGTATAAAAAGTCTTTTTTAGGACCATGGCTCCGGTGCGTTGGACCACTCCAAGCAAACTATGTCCTAAGAGAGATACATGAGGGGTCATGCAGCATGCATTCCGGCCCCAGATCGGTGGTCGCCAAAGCAATCCAAACCGGGTATTACTGGCCGACAATGCATATGGATGCAAGGAAATTAGTAAGGGAGTGCAATGACTGTCAAGTGCACCGCCCCGTCCCAAGAAATCCGCAGCAGAACTTGACCCCCATCACGTCCCCATGGCCATTTTATAAATGGGGGATAGACATAGCCGGACCTTTCCCGGAAGGACCAGGTAAAGTCAAATTCTTAATTGTTGCCATCGATTATTTCACCAAATGGATCGAGGCAAAGGCTGTCGCAACCATCACGGGCAATCAAGTGAAGAAGTTCGTATGGGATAACATTGTCTGTAGGTTTGGCCTACCAGGAGAAATCATATCAGACAATGGAAAGCAATTCCGTGACAATCCATTTAAAGATTGGTGTGAGAAACTGTGCATCCGCCAATGCT